>JZKD02S0275868.1:27893-47966 GCA_000966675.3 Picea glauca | reverse complement strand
TTCTTATACTTTTATGTATCTTCCTCAAGGGGTTACCTTCTAACCATCTTAAACCACTTTCCTTATTTTAGGGCTAACCCACTTCTAACCACTTGTCCACTTAGTAATTTCTCCAATAACTTTATTATTTAAATAATTTCTTTTGTATACAACTTGACTTATAGTACACTCATCACTTCACTTTATTATTTAAATAATTTCTTCTTTGCAACCACTTTGACTACTTTGACCTTTTGGGGATTCTAGATGACTCATGAGGGTTCTCCAACTTCACATGGCCATAAATCTCTAACCGTGAGGATTTATGTGACGTTCCACATACTACTAGAAATGGCATGACATTTACTATCCATATAGAATAGTATTACCTTCAAATATATTAAAACTAATACCATTGCACATAAAACAAACTTGGGTCCATTACCCAAACCTTTGTGCTACCAAAATTCACTACCAGACTTTCTTCAAGGATTTAAATCAATGAAAACCAACCTAAATAATCAACAACAAATTAGGAAAAACACATAACATATTGGGTGCTCAACCCAGGGTCTTCATCCCGATCCCAAAATAGTACGATTCTATCAATGTGAATAAATGTTTTGATGTCGAACATGGTAGAAACCGCTTTATTATCAGTCATTGATGTATACCATTAACAAGCACGAGGGAACTCACCGATGATGTCAATGATTCCAAAGCTACCCTAGTACATTCCATCAAATGTGAATAATTGAGCTGATGTCAAACATTCATGGAATCAATTGATCAGGGGTCAATAATGTAAACCCACTGTTGAAGGCGAGGAGGCCTTCCTTTGAGGCATGCAGGTTCCAAGGTACTATTGTGTTTCTAAGTCAAATTCCCAGCTAATGTGCTAAAGTCATCAGGAAAAGACTCGTCGAAGGAGGGCCTTGATGTATCCCCCATCGTTGACATGAAACAATCATATGATAATGATATGAGATTGGAAATATGGACTGACGCAAGGATGAAAACCGGTAATAATGTAGATGGTTGATCTGTGTAAGACTTCCCTTGAACATTTATGAGGAATGACACAATATTTGGCATCTTTCGACTCGATTGATAAATGGAGCAAAACATAGTGCGACAATGACCGGGGCACTCTTCGTATGGGAAAATGAGTAATACAAGTCATGGGATTGGTATGACTCAAGGGAGAGTGAATTAGCCAAATGTAAGGTGAAATGCAGATGAGTTCCATGTTCAAGGGAGACAACAACAACTTCCTTAAAGGTTTCAAGACACTCGACCCACTTCCTTCAATTTCTCCCCCATCCAGATAGATGAGTACCTCTTTCTTGTTTATTGAGCTTGAGGAGGATAACATGTGCTTGGTATAACTCACCTTCAGTAAGTTCCTCTTCCTATGTTTAATGAAATGGAAGAAATAAGGGTTCATCCCTAGATGGGCCCTTCAATGTATGGTTTTACGAGTCTAGAGAAGAAAAAATCGGTTGTTTTTCATTTTTAGGGAGTTTGAAAATAACTTAAAGAAAACTCCGTATGTGTTATTTTTTGTAAGTTTAGTCTCCAAAGCCTAAAAAGGCATAAAATAATGCGAAGGAGAACTCTTCTAGTCGAGGTCAACTAGAGTATTCCTTTTTCGTAGTTAGTTTGATGGGACCGAAAAAGGGTTAAACTATCGCCCAACAAACTGCTCTTCATATTTTAATGAGCTCGGAGAGATTACAAGGTGACAAAAGGATTATCCTTCGTATGTTCCTACATAAATAAATAATCATGGTAAAACAATGTCAACAATTCCTTAAAAAATGATGATGATTGCGAAAAAACCAAATGATAGGTAATATAAATATGAAAAAAGGTTAGATAAAACTAGTTTAAAAAAGGTAAAAAGTCATTTTGGGTAAAATTTTGGTTCATTTTCACGTTTCACTTGCAATTTCCCTTTTCTCTCAAGTTTTTTCCCATTTGGAGAATTTTTTTTGTCATCGATTATGGGAGCTACATGTCATCATTCCATGTTTTGTTTGGACCAGGTGAGAGATCCAATCCTCTTCTTCAATTTCCATGCTTCATTTTTCATTTTGGTGTCTATTTCAGTTGTTTTGGGTTGTTTGAGAGACCCCATGGCGACACTCCCCTGAGCTATCTGGGTAGGCACTGAACCATATCTCAGTGCCTTGGTTCTATTGAGCAGGGCGTGCTGACGCTTTGAAGTGGCTAAGAAGGACGCACCTGGTGCAAATCAAAAAATTGAAATTGATTTTTAGCTTATGGAAAAAAAAATATTTGGCTTGGGATTTTAACCAATGACTCTTAATGATATTTTGTAGGGTTTTGATTGCCAAAATGATTGAGTGGAAGGAAAGAGAGCATGAAAATGATGATATTGCTGCATTGCAAGATCCTCAAGCAAGAAAAATGCTCTAAAACTATGGATTATTGAAATTTTTCAAAGTACAAAACATGTGGAAGGGGACACTTCTCCTTCAACATCTGATCGACTTATGGGATGCTGATGAGAAGGCCTTTCAAGCGGGATCTCATATTTTAGAGATTGAGATCGAATATATGTATTTTATGATGGGGATTTTAAGAAGAGGGGCACCCATCGTCTTGTTCGGCCCATGGGATACACCATTGTAGGCATATGACTACATAACACAACACTGTAGGCCAATATCCCTCAAGAAATATGGTAGGATTGCGATAAAGGATGTTAGATATATTCCATTGCAATCTATCCTATTCACAATCACCAAACTAGTAGGAAGCACCAATCCTCATATGGCTTCCAAATCACAGATGACATATGCAGTTGAGTGCCCTGAACCAAAACTCTTCAATTGGTGTACATGATTCTTAATAAATATTAAAGATTATATTTCCAGATGTAGGATGGGGAGGAAGAAAAAAATTGGGTACAGATCCTTTTTGGTATCATTCTTCTTAGAAAAAATACCTCTGATGCAACCACATATTGCTTTGATAGAGGATCCAGTATCCAAGCCGAGGATGGAGAGGTGGACTAGTCTGCCAACTCGATTGGAAAATGAGCCCTCATCATTTGAATTCACTGTCGATTTCTTAGAATGGTTGAAGAGGCAGATTGTGATGATAGAAGAATATCCTTATGATGGAGTGGAATTTAGAGGTAGTGTAGATATATTCCTCCCAAAAGGGGCACAATGGGATGCATCAGGTAGATTCGAAAAATGCGACCTTGCAAATAGTGTTTTTTTATTTATAATATATGCATTTTTTTGTTGTACGAAGAGGGATTTAATTGTGTTTGTTTTTTCATCATGAAAACAGAGGGATGGATCATCCAGCTGGAATTCCACCATTTGGACAATGCAGTGGTGCCCAGGCAGGAGTGGAGGCAGGTGGTGAGGAGATGGAGGGCTCCGCGAGGAAGAAAGGAATCTTAGGGGGATTACCATGGGTGTCCCCTCCATGAGATTGCAAGATGTTCCTTTAAACTTGCACATGCATACTGTGGGTGTACCAGAGAGTCTTATCCATCTGTTGAGACAAGTAACTAGATATGTAGTGTGCTATTGTGAGCACAATGTAGTACAGAGGAACGAGTAGAGTTTCCTGTAGTCTTTCCATGATGATGTACGGACATAGTAGCCCAAACATTTCCACTCTATGTACTTTTTGGACTATATGACGACACACTTTTTCTATATATATATATATGGGTTTTGTCTCAGCTACCTATGTTACAATGATGTGATGTTTTTTTTTACGTTTAATGATTTTATGTTATTGAATATTTATTTGTATGAAAGATGCCAATCTAATATGTAATTTGCTAACGAATCTATAATGGTATTAAGTTCTCTCGGTATATGTTGGTATTCTACATAAGTAAAAAAACTTTCGAGACGTCAAACCCTCAAGTAGAGACGTAGCAATATTGGATTTCATATATAATAAACACAATTAAGTTGACAGACCACAAGTTGGGAATCAAGGTTAATGATAATTTGAGACATGTCAAGAGAGGTGGCCTTAGTCAAAAGTCCAATAACGATGTGATATTCTACAACATTAATGGTTGCAGGTCCAAGACAGGTCCCTCCTGATCTCATCAACTCGCCAGAATGGTAGATGGTCCAAGCTACAAAAGCTAAGTTCTAGGTATGTCGGCTAGCGCCATCCACAAATAAAAAATACATTGGGAAAGATGATGACATCTGCGCATTCAAGAAAAAATCATAGCATAAGAAGCTAAGGATATTACAAAACTTGTTCCAGCATGTAACACCCTGTTTCCCCCAACTTGTAAATATAACTGGACTGGCCAAGAACTATGGAAAACTCATAAATATGAATATGTGATGTAAATGGAACTTGAGGAAGAGGTTAGTGAATGTGATTAACATTCTGAATTTATTGTAGGACTGCTGATGAGGGGATGTGCAGAAAAAGAGACCACGATGGTGGTGGAAGGCACCTAAAAAGGTAGTGTTAGCTTCCATCGAGAATTAAATACCGTATTTGGACTCCACTGGCCCGAAGAACCAAAAGCAGCTCGCTGGCCCCGAAATTCAATGCCTCGCAGGCTAGTAGGCGGATGGATTGATGAGGGATGGGATGGTGAACCGCCCATCCGTAGAGCCATCATGCCTGATCGACGCGAGGGTAATCGTGCCACATGCAACCTCGCGAGAGGATAAGGCGTATGGTAGAAGCGATTAGGAGGCCAGACGTGAGGGGAACTCTGGAAATTTTTACGTAGAGTGAGTGATAACAGAGAGGGATGATTGCAACCTTCGCTCCTGGTCACTGGAAAACAGAGAGACACAGTCTCAGAGCATCGTGGTCTCAGCTCGGGGGTGGCTAGTGGTAAATCCGCTGGGAGTCGCTACGCCTATGGTTGGGTGGAAACGAGCATCCCTCTCAGCAGTTGCACCCACTTCTGGTGTTATTTCTGAAGTCACTTCTGATAAGTGTTTTGTTTACATATTGCCTCTTGAAATTCATAGGATGATACATATATGTATATGCTCATAGACCTGTGAAATTGTGAATGATTCCTATGTAAGAACGTCTGTGCAATGTTTTAATAATAATAATTAATAGGCATATGCTTATAATAGAGGAAGCCATGCATGATTTACGTTGATAAACTAAATCTAATTATGCCTAGACTGAACTATGTTAGGCTTCCAGCCCGTTCTCGAAAAGTTGTTTCCCTTCACCCATATCTAGGAAAGCCCCAGAATAGATCTCTTGTAGAGATTCCCTCCCTAGAAAGGTCTACCCATAACCTGGAATAGAAACTTGAAGGTGAAATTCTTATTAACTCTGTACGAGGAGGAACGATCCTCTTAAAAACCTGAGATGGCAGCCTATGGGAGGAATACCGAATCGACAGATGAGAATTCGTTGGGAAATACACAGTTTCCCCATGACCGTTAGATTAGCAGGAGAAGGTAGGGCGTTAAAGGCCTTACCACCTGATTTTCATGTGTCTTCATGGGTATTGAAGAGTCTAGAGTTGTAGATCCCCATGTTCCATGAGAACATCCAGACCGCTGATTTCCCCATCCATAAAGTTGTGGAAGAGCGCACAAAGTGGCATCAGAACCGTTGGATCTCACTAAGGTGCGAGGAGGTTACGACCACATTAGAGTCCAAGATTGGAAGGCTGGTGAACCGTTGGATCAATAGCCGAACTCCTGTTAACCGTTAGATTTGGCAGGAGTTACGCCGAGGTTAAGCCCTAGTGAACAGAGGAGAGTTTCTAGGAAGTCATCGGGATATTGAAGTTATCGGGATTTACGGAAGTGAAGAAATCTTGCCTCTTGGAAACGCGATCCGCGATATCCTGGAAAGATCAGATCCGTCCATCCGTGAGACACATGTCAAGGAATTCTGAGGAGTCGGAATTCGAAGCATCGGGGATTTCGAAGGAAAGGAACCCTTGCAGTTTGGAATTGCGATACGCGAAATCCGGACAAGGATCTGGACCGTCCATTGGCAGAGGACACGTGGTGGAGATCAAGCGCCATTGGCGTTTGGCGCATCGAGAAATCAACATCTCCAGGGACAAGAGAACGGGGAAGTCCCAGGTGAAAACCGTGACATAATCTGAGCCATCCGTTTAGAGGGACAGGTGTCAAAGATCTGACGAGAGTCGAAAAATCGGGAAATCAACATTCCTGAGGTCGAAGGAACCAGGACGTCGAAAGCCCCGAAATCCCGACAAGGATCTGGACCGTCCATTTGGAGGGACGCGTGGAGGAGATTAGAGCTATCGGAATAGTCCCGACGAGGGAAGCCATCCCTCGGCGTATGGTTCATCGAGATATCGGGAATTCTGTGGACGTGGTGTTTACCCCTTATGAAATCACGAAACGTGAAACCCCGACGGGGTAAGGTTGTGGACACGGGGTAACGGTCACGTGGACCAGGGCTGAGCCAGGAGGGCTAGCTGAAGCAGAGGCTCGTCGGGAATCGAAGAATCGTGAATCCCATGGGCGTATGCAC
Organism: Picea glauca; assembly: GCA_000966675.3. Lineage (NCBI taxonomy): Eukaryota > Viridiplantae > Streptophyta > Pinopsida > Pinales > Pinaceae > Picea > Picea glauca. Next base: position 41,471 of record JZKD02S0275868.1, on the reverse strand, counting down.
ATCGACATCGAAAACCCCGAAACCCTGACGTAGAGGTTGGACTACGGTCCCGGGGTAGTGGTCACATGGACCACAGGCTTAGCCTGGAGGGATAATGCGCTAGGGGCACATCGGGGATCGGAAGATCGCGAAATCCAAATAGGCACTACGTTCAAATTGGACCATGGTCACGACCCGCGATTGCATGAGAATGGAGAAGAAGAAAGAGAGATTCAGTTGGCATTGGGTCTCCGGGGTTATTTAAGGGCTCGAGTCCGACAGAGGACCGAAATTTTTTGAAATAGGTAGTGGGTATGTTACACAAAAAAAGTAAAAACACACCAAACCAAAACCTATGGTACAATAATGTACAAAGCACATATTCAAGATTTTCTAAGTGTAGTATTTTTTTAGGTAGAGCCCATTGTGAGGCACACCGAGAGGGATTCCATCATAATTGATTAGCTTGTAGGAACCTTTTTGTAGAACACATTTTATGATTTAAGGTCCATGCAACATAGGTTCCAATTTACCCGCTCTAAGTTTATCATGGTCCTAGTCATAGACCAAGTCTAGATCTCTTTCTACGAATATTCGAGGTCGGGCAGACTTATCATATTGGGTCTTGATGCATTTTTCACATGTCTCGTTAATGAGAGAAACATCACAATGGGTTTCATCCAACTTTGTTAGTTATAGGAAGTGTTCTTCCTCGAAAAAAGTGTGGGGCAGGAACTCTACAGTTAGGTTTAGAGGTGAAATCTTGCATTCAATCGACATCACCACTTCCAACCCATATACGAACTAGAAAGGTGTGAATTTAGTGGTAGTTTTAACTGAAGTTTGATAGGCCCATAGTGCCGATAAGAGTTGCAAATGCCAAGTGGTTTTGTTTACCCCCACCATGTGTTGAAGCATGGTCTTCAGGATTTTGTTGATGGCTTCAAATTTTCTATTGGCCTGAGGATAGTAAGGGGATGAGTTTTCATGTCGAAAACCCAAGTTGGTGTGAAATTCACTCATCATCTAATTTTGGAAATGGGATCCGTGATCAGTTACGATAGCTTGTGGGACTATGAATTGAGCGATGATGTGGTTAAACATGAAAAGTGTTGCATTTCAGCCATTGTTAAGAAATGTAGGCATAGCCTCATCCCATTTAGTGAAATAATCGACTCCGAAGATAATATAACCATTCCCCCCGGTTGAGGTAGGATTACATTGCATGAAATCAATACCCCATTTAGCAAAGGGGTCGATGACAACAATTGGATGGAGTGGATCTGGGTGGGTACATGATTTCTACTGAAAGATTTGATAGGGTGGACATTTTTTGATGGTCTCAATGCAATCTTTGAATATGGATGGCAAAAAATAACCGACACGTAAGATTTTTTGGGATGTAGCCATCCAAGAGAGATGACCGCCACAAGCTCCAAGGTGACAATCATTTAAAACATGGTCAACCTCTTTATGGGTTAAACAATGATATAGGACTGTGTTAATGCCACTGCGATACAAAGTGTCTCCAACAATAAAGTAGTACTTTGAATGGTGTCTAATATGACACCATTCATCACGTGAAATACCTGGCTGGAAGCGTTGGGTTTGGAGATATAAAATAATGTCTCCATACCACAGTTCAGATGTAATGATAAGGAACAATGAATCATCTAGAAGGGAATCATTGGGCTTAGTTTCCTCATTAGTATGGGGAATATCACATATTAAATTGGAAAAAAACAACGATTTCTTTGATTTTTATTTGGTGAACTCGAGATCGAATTCTTGAAGAATGACAATCCATTTGGAATATTTACCCCCAAGTACTTGATGAGTCAAGATGTAGTACATGGGGTTTGATTCAAAAACGACCATGGTAGTGAGAAGTAAGATGTAGTGTATAAATATTTGGACAACAAGGACTTCTGCCAAAGCCAACTTTTCAACATGTGAATAACGAAGTTCAAAACCTGAAAGGATCTTACTTAAATAATAGATCACATGTTCTGCACCGTCATCATCCTCTTGAACTAACACCATGGAAATAGTGGAAGCAGAGGCAACCAAATAAATGATATAATCTCTCACATAGTTGGGGGATGTAACAATGATGTATTCATTAAAGCATGTTTGAGATCATCGAATGAGCATTGAGAAATTCCATCCCAGATGAAAGGGATGTCCTTTTGCATCAATCTCATGAATCCTTTTGTGATTTCAGAATAATTGTAGATAAAACGACGAAGAAAGTTTTCCTTCCCTTGCAAACTTTGAAGTTGTGTACAATTTTTTGGAGGAGGTAAAGAGAGGACAGATTTTACTTTTAAGGGATCCACCCTAATCCCATCTTTGGATACCATGAATCCTAGGAGTCTCCCTGACTCAACAACAAAAATGCATTTGTTGGGGTTCAAACTTTTATCGTAATGTATACACCTAAGGAAGATTACTCTTAGATGACCAATATGATCTTTTCAATGTGCCAAATGAGCTGGAAAGTCATCGAGATAGGGTTCAACAATATGTTTGATATTGTGGAAAGTGTACGACATAGCCTGATGGAAATTTGCTCCAACATTTTTAAGGCCAAAAGGTAATTTTCGATATGGGAAAGTCCCGCATGGGTAGATGAAGGTTGTTTTGTGTTGATAAGTAGGTAAAATATCAATCTAGTTATATCCAGAGAAGCCATCCATAAAAGAGAAAATGACACTGCCGACACAATTATCGATAATTTGGTTGATGAAGGGCATAGGGTAATTGTCTTTCGAACAAGCCTTATTGAGATCCGTATAGTTGACACAAATACAAATCTTCCCTTGTTTCTTGGTGACCAGAACGATGTTGGAAACCCATTCAGTCATAGGTACGAGATAAATAAAACCATATTTAAGTAAATTTTCTACTTCTACCTTTATTGCCACAACTTTCTTAGGATGAACAAGGCGACGTTTTTGTCATACAGGTTTAAATCTAGGGTAAGTTTTGATTTCATTCACAACAATCGAAGGGTCGATCCTTGACATTTCTTCGTAGTTGTAGGAAAAATTGTCGCGGAATTCTGTAAACAAGGTGGTGTAATTTTCAATCTCTTCAGTTCAACAGTTCACACCTAGTTGTATGTTTTCCACGACACCTTCTTTTTTGGATATGTCAACGCTAATAGTTTGTGATATGTTTCAAAAATTTCCCTCAGAGATTGTATCCCGAGTGAGTATCGGATATTGGGGATTGTTGAAAATATCATTTGGAAAGATAGATGAAATATATTTCTCGATTTCATCCAAACTAGGAAGAAAGGATGAGCGATGGTGGTTATCATCCCATGGTGACTCTTTGATATTAAGCATTTCTATAATGGATTCACCAGATGAAAAAATCCATAGGATGTAATCAAATGTTTAGGATAAGGAATCTAACCCAGATGGTAAAGAATAATAATTAGACTCCAGCAGATGTTGTTTGTCAAGTGAAGGATAGGCGGATTGAATGGATTCATATTCAACCTCGACAGGACTAAGTGGCATAGTGTCACCTAGTGTATCAAATTCTAAAGAACTAGGTATGATCCATGGATCAGATGATTCAAGGGATTGGTGTACCCTGGTAGAAATCATATTTATTGTGGCTATATGTTGTGAAATCCAAGGAATGGGTGCGGGAAAATTTCCCATGAGTGAAGAATATTTCAATAGACCTACCCCTAAACTTTCATACGTAATATTTGAGTACCCCAAAAATGGAATATTGTTGGTTGTTTGATTGCAAGAATCAAGTGTGCAGTAATATAACTAATCGATGGTCACTATTTTTCCTTGATGAGGAAACTAAATACATCAAAAAACTGAGGAGGCCAAAACAATAATAGCATAAAACCAACTTCTTCCAAGCAATAAGTTATAATCTAGAGGAGTGTCGACTACTTCCACATTGACGGAAACAATTTTCCCCCCTAGTTGAACTACTAATGATTGCAATAGTCCATGAGGTCTGAAACCTCATCCATCAAATGATTTTAACATGGTAGGAGATTGATTAATATAAGGTGATTTAAGGCCTTTCCAACAGTCTAAGGACATGACATAGGTTGATTCTCCCTCATCCAATATAGTGTGATGAATATGTTGATTATGAACAACAACATCAATTTGGAACGCAAGTTGGTGAGAGAGTCTCGATTTATAATTGTCTAGGTTAAAGGTGATGGTATTGGATGATTCGGGATCTATAGCTACAATGGCCACCAAGAGAGTCCTATGTTGGCTAGGGCACTGTTAAAGAACTTCGAGAGTCGACATCGCACAAGGTGCTTGGGCCAAATATTCAACAATGTTGTAGTTTTGGGCAGCATGAGAGTTAGGATTAAAGGTCGACTTTCAGATAGTACTCTTGGGAAGACGTAAGATATAATCAAAATTAGGTTTCTCAATCTAGAGAGGTCAAGATGAAGGGGTAACAGAAGTCAAAGGTGGATCAATCACGGATCCATTTGGTACACTATCTTTACTGAGATTTCCTGGAGGTGTGTCATATTTTGTAGTATTGGTGGTCAAATCTACACCATTTAACATGTAAATATGGGAACTTGAGGAAGCATCCTATTTAGGAGGATTACCTGGGTTTCCTCTTTGAGGAGGTGCAGGATTTTGTGTGACCAATGACTGTTGTTGTGGAAGAGGATGCGTAAAAACCGGGGGTTCAGAATTTCCTTTAAAAATTTTTGATACTTCTTCTCGGTGGGGATAGTCTCATGTGTAATGATCTTCAACACAAATGAGATAGGGAAATTTCAGATTGTGTTGTGGTTTCTTTTTAGCAACAACTGGTTGTGGTTGTTTTTTTGTATTTTCTGTTTTATTATTATTTTTCTTGGATTTATTCTTAGTTTTCTTTTTCCTTCTGATTGTGGTGGTGAAGTATATTGAATTGAATTTACTTCAAAAAATTTAGTAGGGGTGGAATTTGATGGGACAGGAGTCAATACTGTAATCAAGGCAGCTGCTGAATGATTGGTTGTTCCAGTCGACAATGAGACAGGTTGTGTTTTGACGGAACTGAGAACACCATTCGAATGAGAGGTGCATGATGGTTTTGATGGATCGATTGATGTACGTGGAGCATTTGGGATCAGTTCATATAAAGTACAAGATTGGGAATAAACCAGATATAGATATTGGGTGTGAGCAATAGCTTCCTCTTCTGTAATTACATTGCCCATGGCTACATCATGAGCAATAAGAGGTAACAAGGATTTTGTGAACCATTCTAAAAATAACTAGCCAGGGATGGTAGCTTTGATCAACCGTCACCATCATCTCCATTCATGAATATGATTAGAAATATGTACGGAGTTAGTATGAGGAAGGGAGTTCAAAATTTCCGTGTCGTTTTTGTATCTGTTGGCAACTGGAAATGGGTGAGGAAAGCCATGGCAAGTGAATTTAAATATTGAAAATATCCACATTGTAACTTGATGTACCATTTTTCCTCTGAGGCCATAAGAGTATGCTGGAAAATACATAAACAAATAGAGTCATCCATCAATGAGTTTGATGAAAAGATGAAATGTCATGACATGGTTATTTGGGTCTTCTCCAGGTTTACCGTCAAATTTTGGGACATCAGATGGTAACTTGGATGGAATTATTGGCCAGAAAGGGAAGTGGAATATGGGATCATTTGTCAATATCAACATATATGGAAGGTATAAAGTAGCCAAGAAGGATAACTGTCGATTAATTTGAGGATGATACTAGTGAGGCACGAGGACACCGATATGACCGTAATTTGGTTTTGGTGAAAATTTGTATCCAGAAGGTCCTCCCATATGTGGCTATTGTGGATTTGGGCCAACAAAATTAGGATTAATGTGTTGAGGAACTTGTGTAAAAGGTGAAGGAAAACGCATTTGACCCCGAGGAGGATAACAAGTGTAACGTAAAGGGGGATAACTAGTTTGACCTTGAGGAGGATTACCAATTTGGCCATGAGGAGGGTAATTGGTTTGACCCTGAGGAGGGTAACTAGGTTGATCTTGAGGAGGGTAACCAGGTTGACTTGAGGAGGTTAATTTATTTGACCTTGTGGAGGAAAAGATGATTGGCCTTGAGGACACCAAGTGGGATTCAGAACACCTCAAAAGGGTTGTCCAAAATATATTCCGGAAGGATTAGGATTTAGAGATCCTCCCTTTGGGTTTGGATTTGAAGATCCTCCCAGATATGATGGATTAAGAGGTCCCCAGGATTGTTGTGGGTTTCTGGAAATATAGCTTGGAAATTCCCCCCATACCGTAGGTTGGGTAACAACTAAAACTTGTTCTCCAAATGAGGGTTCCCCTCGAATCTAGATTTTTCCATTGAATGAGGGTTTCCCCTCAGTTGGGATTTTTCCATTGAACCAAGGTTTCCTCCTGCGAGGGATTTGTACACAAACAGAGGATTTCTCCCTAGTAGGGACTTGTCCCATAGTCAGGTTTTATGGTATGACATGGTTTTTCATTCTATGATGTGAAGGTGTCCCAACATGATTTTGTAGTGTGTATGAAGTTGTTGCTTGAATATGCATTGTTGGTGTAACCATAATGGTAATTTGTAAATGTCTAGGTAGTGCAAGTCTTGTTTCACTCGTTATTTGTCGTGAAGTGGTAACAATATTGAGTGTTTGTTCGACAAGGTGGTCAGAGTGATGACTCGATGGTCCTACATCTACACCTATGGTGGATGATGATTTGAAGGGATAAATAGTGGTCGATTCAAATTGAATTTTTCATAAGGATCACAACCTTATGGAGTTCTCCATATATAATGAACATGAGTTTGATGTGGATCTACCATTTCAGTAGAGCGAACAAAAGTTGTATAGTATTCATTTGAATTTGGTTGTTCTTGTTCCATGTCAAGTTGTCCAAATGGCCTCGACGGTAATTTGGGGTAATCTTTAACTACAATATTTCCTGAAGAATCTACTCAGAGATGAAGTGGATCAAAAGGGTCGGTTAATGCCAGGTTAACATGAAGGATAGGACCTTATTGGACTACCACTATTTCTCCCTCGTGATGTTCAATCAAAGGAGTAGCAACACTCCCAATATCTGAATAGTTTTCGACCTCTTCATGGAAAACATCTTTAGGTGAGTTAGAAGGTAAGGGTTTGTATCCTTCTGGAGGAAACCCTTGCATCCTACGTGATCAACGAAGACCTTTTTCATCCATAGTACCAATATTAATGACAACTAGGGTGAACAAACAACACTCGCTAAAAAATCTAGAAAACCAACAAGCAAAACAATAACTTCTCCCAATGAACGTACTAGTTGGCAATGAAATCCAACATCACAAGAACAAAGTGAGAAGGATCTAGGATTGAGAGGGTGTATTAGTTAAATTGGTGGCCTACTTAACAGACTTACGCCTTGGTGCAAGTTTCCTCATGGTTTTACCCATGGGTTACCCTCCAAGGAGCTCGAGTGAGTTTGACCAACGTCTGATCCACGTACGACAAATAATTCCCTTCACTGTCACCTCGTGTATAGACACTAAATATTATGGCCAATAAGGTTACCAAATCGTAGTCAGCCTCTGGGTGGGTACAATCGACAATCAGGTCTAAACGTATGGGCATGATATCAAGTTCGAAATTCTTCAAGAGAACTGAGGACAAGTGGATTGGTAAACTCCTGAGGACCCCGAATGGATTCAGGATTCACAAAGATTTTATACCAAATGAAATCAACTAATTCTCAGGAAGAACCCCAATATATGATCATTTTTCTATGATTGGTTAAGCCTCAGAGGGATAATATCTGTTGCTCTCCCGCACATGACCTCGTGTTTAAACCCCGTGTGAGAGGGGGATCCCAACTATGCTTATACAAAAATTCGATTTGTCTCTCCCTATCATAATATTATGTGTTTGTCTTTAATTCTTTGGAGAGTTAACCTCATAGCCTATTCCAAAGCTCTTTTCCTAGCCTATTGTTGGTGTAAAGATCTGAAAAGAAAAGTTTCTAGTTCAATTTTAATTAACATTTATTTTTGTGGCTTTTTGTTACTCAAGGGTGAATGATAGTGAAACTAATGATGTTTTGAGTCTCGAATCCAAAAAAGAAGACAAAAAGAATGAGATGCAATTTTATTTTTTGATGAACTTCGAGCTATGGGAAGGAGAACAACTTATTCTTTTCGACACTAACAAACACTCAAAACAATGCAAAGACTTAATGCAATTTTTTTTCCACACAATAATTCAAACATTTGCCAAATTATCAAAGGAAAAAGTTCCAATTTCCAAAACCAATGCATACAAAGTTCTACAAATTCTTCTTTGTTTTATTTTTAGATGCAAACAATGATGTTCTTCTAATGCTTCATTCTTTCACTAATGATGAAATAGTTCACAGCTTATAATGGCATAGAACATGAAAAAAAATATTGTTCAAACAAAGATACTTATAAAAGGAAAACAAAGAGAATGAAAACCACTCAAACGAAGATCCAAAAAGACAAGAAATCAAGAAAAACACACTTAAAAATCTTTGAAAAGTGAGCAACAATGAACGATATCAAAGCTAGTTTGTAGCAAGAAATCAAATTTTAATTCATTCAATCAAGATAAGATTAGTAATGAACCCAGTGACCTAAAAACTTTTGCAGACCCTTCCAATCAGGCAAACAACTGAAGATCTTGCGAAGCAAGGGTGAAATCGATGAAAGGTAAAAAAAAACAATTTTGTATTCTAGGAAGAATGTGCAAGCTCAAATAAATATGGATAAAAATTCTCTGATCCAAACAAAGAAAAAAACAGATAGATGACTCCTGGGTTAAAAAATCCTGACCAACAGAGTTGAGAAAAACTTGGCAAACCTTAAGATTCTCTAAAAAAGTGAGGGTGACGCTCTTGTATTCAAGGAGACAGGGCATAGCAACACTCCCTATAGATATAGAGGGGAGCACCGACCTCACAGTGATGCTTTGGTTCCCACTATAGGGGAGGGCCAATTCTGGAAAAATTGAAGAAATGTTGAAAATAGGCTAAAAACTCATAAATATCCAGTAAGTGGTTCTGTGAAGCTCTTCAATGAAGAATAGAAAAGAGGAAAAAAAATGATTTAGAATCAAGAAATAATCAATACCTAATGATGGGGAAAGGATTTAGAATATCCAAAAAAAGACTAGTCAAAGTCGCTCCCTAGTGGAGTCACCAATTTCTGTTACGGATTAGTTCCCCCAGGGACAAGTGAAATCTCTTTTGGATTATCAGACCCCTATTACCAAGACAAAAAAGTACAAATGGTTTCTATATTCCTTTCATATCTAACTTAGCTAATTAAATGAGGAGAAGAGAAGTGTGACATACCTTATTCCGGTGATTGTCCTTTGATGCTCCAAATCTCGAGCTTGATTACTAAGCTCCTTGATGCTGCAAAGAACAACAAAGATACCTCTCTTCCACTCTGTATAATTAACTAAACAAATATATCTATGAAGATCTAACGACCAAAAACAAGTACTTACAATCTGAGATTGAAGATGCAACAACTCCTTCAAGTCCTCCTCATCCAACCCTTTGCATGAACAACAAAGATCAAATAACGATGTTATTACTTATTTCTTCCTTTCCTTCTACCATGGAAATGCCTCCAATTTATAGGCATTTATAGGCTCAACCAACTTGATTATTTTTTAAATTGGTTGAGGATATGACTCCATAGGTTGTGATTCTTTCCTAATATAGAGCCATAGAGTAGGATTCGATCCAAACAAACTCCCAATCTCCATAGTTGTCCCTTAGAAGAAGGTGGGATTCACCTTGATTCCCTCAACCAACATAAATTCCCCCATAAATATCCATACAAAGTGTCATGGCACTCCCTTTTCATGGTGTGGGGAGCGCTAATGCTCCCTAGGAATAGACATAGGAGTGTCGAGTTTTGTAAATGTCCAAAAAATGGTCAAAATTTGAGGTAAGAATGTATGTTTCGACTTTCAAATGATGTGATTTTTCTTTCCAACATGATTTAGGGTTTGTGGCAAGTGTTTTTATGGTGTTGATTGAGTTGTGATACTTACTAAAAGTGTAATAAGCATGTTACGACACTTGTGACAATTTGGGTATGACACTTAAGACACTTGCGATACTTATGATGTGACGTTTGCGCCACATGCGACACTTGCGATAAATGTGACACTGGAAACACATTATGCAAGCGTGGAAATTTGACATGTAACAATGAACATGATGCATATTGGACCAATAATATCTCAGATGTGGACTATGAGAAAGGAATATTGAATATAGTAGTTATGTAGCCAAAGGAGAAGAAGAAGGTTAATTTTTTTTCATTGATCTTAATGCAATCCATCCATTAGATAAATTTGACTTGCATAGACAAACTACATAAATTATAAACAAAGCTTCTATGATACCCAATCTGGGAATCAAGAAACTTCAAGTTATAAATGAGAATCTCAGGACCCAATTAAAAAATGAAAAGTTAGCAACTAGAACCAGGAAAATAAGGGTGGAGGAGTTAGAACAATGGATGATAGCCCTAGGAGTAAACCCAAACGACGAAGCATCTGTATAGGCTCTAATAAAAACAAAATACAAAGAGATCCAAGTATTGAAGAAAAATCTTAACATCCTAGGAATTGACCATGTACAAACCTCAGAATTACAAGCAGTCTAGGCAGAAAAAGATAAACTTTTGAAGAAAATGGTGCAGATGGAAGAATAAATTGATTTATATGCCAAGCATATTGTAAATTTGAAGGAAGGATCTCATTTTTTATAGTCAGCAAAATCTTGTGATCCAACAATAGGATTTTCAAAGGCATTGGTAGATTTAAATTTGAAAGGAGTTGAAATTGATAAACTGAGGAAAACCATTACAACTGAAAATGAATAAATCATGGATAAAGAAAAAGTTATTGTAGAATATCAAAAGCTGAAGACAAAGATACAAATAAACATAGATCAAATGAAGGATACATTGTTTGGAAATCCATATCTCATAGGGGCCAGACATATCATTTGGGATGAGATCATTAATGAAGTTAGTAAAATCTGGGATTATTTCAAGATTATTGATGATGAGATTATATTGATAGATGAAGTTGATGATACCTTATAGAAATCATTTAAAGAATTAGGAACAAGGCCTCATGTTGCTACCCAAATCATTAATTTCCTAAATTCCAATTCCAGTGAAGTGCTTATAAGCAAAGGTATAAAAGACACAACTTCTATGGTAATGGAAGCTAAAAATATCTTTACAAAAATAAAACTATTGCAGATAGCTCAAAATAAATGCATCAGTGTAAAAAGAGACATTGACTTATTCACTAACATGTTTGAAAAGCTGGTAAAAATAGGACTACCTTTATATTGGAGTGACAAAGGGAAATTCTTGTCATTTGAAGAATATAGAAAAAGCTTGTTTATATCTATACAAAGTGATTCAAAATTTCAAGGCATAGATGGAAAATTAAGAGGTCGGATTATTGTAGATTTACTTATGGATGACTTCTATCTCCTTTGGCAAATAAAAAATTTGTTCTCAGATCCTCCTACATATGAAAATTACACCAAGTTGGATATCGTATACAAGCACATGAGATCATTCAATTACCCATCCAGTGAAACTTGCAATCTTCTTCTCCACCTGTTGGTATGATGACTCATCATATATAGTTAAATAAATCCAGGGATTGCAACAATTGTCATTTGATATTTCTATTTTAGAAAGTCAAAGATCTCTTGTAAATCAAATGGATAGAAAATAAGATTGAATAACCATTTTTTGTTTTGACTTGACTTGTATAAATATGAATGAGAAATCAATGTAAAAGATATTTTTGGAGGCCCAACTACAGGGCATTAATAAAGATTCTGCAAGTTTTGAAGATTCAAACTTTTATGTTTCAGACTATGTGTTCCTTTTCTTGATGTTATTTTCAAGTTTCTAAATTCTTCTTGAATGTGTCTACTTCCATTACTATGATGATTTAGTACATAAACTACCATCATTAACAACAAAAGTATCTCTAAAATTTACAAATTTCTTCAAGTATACTGTGAGTATTAAGAAGACCCGTTCTTAAATTTCATTTTCCCTTTTAAATAGAAATGAAGTGTTATTTTCTGTTTAAATTTCATCTAGGTTTAGACACATATTCATTAATAATTTCTTCTATTATGATAGTTAAGTAATATTTATCAAATATACATTACTTCACTGTTCAATTTTGTTTATCCTTTATTCCTTCTTTCACTCTCCTAAAATTTTTATTTGTCTGAAACACATAAAATTTTGACTTCCAATCGTAACCTTTAAACAATTAAAGACTAAAGATACATGCCCAACAAAGAAACAAAAATACTCCATTTTAGGATAGATCAACTTAAACAAATAAATCAATCTATGTATGTCTTGGCATAGTTTCCTACCTAGAAACATCTCAAGGGTTACAACATGGAGCAAAGGTAAAACTTGGAAGGTATTTTGGCCAAAAAGGCCTTAAAGTTCAGAGATGACCAAATAATGCTATAATAGATGCCTCCTAATGTTCAAAAAGGAAGTTGATGGCTAAAATACATTATAATAATAACATAAATGAATTATATAAGTGACAATATGTAGAGTGCAACGAACTCAGGATCTAAAAGGTACCTGCAGACAAAACCAAAGTATTATATTACTTTCTTCCCCAAGGTGGGCATACCATATGGTCAGGTGGAAAAAAAGGCATAGTTGCCAAATCAAGTACACTATGGATCCATGAAGTATATAGAATGGATAGTCATGGCCACATAAAGATACATAGTGGAGTCATGTCAAATATAGATCATATCCACGAGTAAATACAAAGTGGATCTATGTCTTAATGTACATTAGTAGAACAACTGGAACTATGTGAAAGTACAAACTAGTTCTAAAAAAGGGTACCATTTTCATGTATATAGGTTGGTGCTATAATTGAAAATCAAGCAACCACATAAGAATGATATGATACCACTACCAAAGGTATTCAATCCAAATCCATTAAGTGCATGAATATACACCATGTGAATGAATGATCTAATGTTGAACATGGGAGAAATTGTTTGATCATTGGTCATTAATGTATACCATTAACAAGTTAGAGACAACACACCAATGATGAAAATGGACACCAAGGTAAATAACAAATTATAACAGGTTTGAATAGATGTGTTGACATCAAACACTTATATAATATATCAATCAAGGGAAATTGATGTACTTCCACTTTCAATAGTGAGGGAAATTTCCACTGATGAATACAAACCCCAAGGTACTATAAAGGTCTATAAATATCATTCCTAGGGAAAATGAGTTAGTTTCAATAGCAATAGATCTAATACTAGGAGGGAATTAAGGAATTCCTGATCAGCTAACTTGAGCATGTGTCAGGAGCATGATTTGAAAGTCTTGGACAATAACTAGGAACAACACACCATATAGTACATATTTTCAATGACTATATGAAAATAGCACATAAATAATTCCTTCTAATCAACAAACAATAATGAAAACCACCATTAGAGGAAAGACATTCCACCAATAGAAAAAA
>JZKD02S0275846.1:0-15594 GCA_000966675.3 Picea glauca | reverse complement strand
TTTTTCCTTCCTTCCCTCTGTTGGAGCCGCCTTTGTTTTTCTAGCTCGTCACAAATTTCATTTTTAATGCTCGAAATGGAAAGATGGTTTTCGTTTTTTCCCTCTGTGGTTTCTAAATCTTTAAAGCTTTATCATGCGAGCAATGATGATTATTGTACTCTTGAGACGAGTCCTACCTTTCGTAAAAATGTTTCCTCTTTTTTTCTACCTCGGGATCTCGTAGGTCAGATACTATAAATCAAGTAGTTCACACGTCCCGAGCTATGAAATGGTGAAATCATTTTAATTTTTCACCCAGGGCAGTAACGAGAGTAAAGTTTTCCCTAAACCATGATTAAACATCATCGGGTTTTCGCACCTCGGCGTTCACCAAACCCAAAAATTTATTGTCGTAGCCCCGATAGCCGAGAACACGAAGTCCTTATTTTAGTAACCCGTGTCAAGGTTAAAAGTAAAATCTAAACCATGGTAACGTTCTGTCGGCAATTCGCCACTTGACATTTTCTTTTTTAAAAGTTATGTTGTCTAAGCCCCGACTCACGATATCATGATAAGGGTATGATCATAATTAAGTAATCACATAATCCGAGTTTACTTTCCCTTTTAATTAAGTTGTATTATCGCAATCTCGCGGTTTCACAGCTCGACATGCAAACTTCCCAGAAACTTACCTTCGAAACTCTGAGTCGCGATACGGCGAATATAAATAATTACGAAATGGATTAAACTCCTAATCATAATTATGTTTTTATTTATCAAAATTCTCGATGCAACGAGTGGCGAAAGATTAATTAACATTGGTAAAACCGGATTAATTAAGCTAAATCAATACATATCCCGTGTTTCGATACCTGCACGAATTACGAGGTATCCTTTTTCCTTCCATGCACTAGCTGACGTTTCAAACCGCCAAAATTTATGGCATTAATTAGGAAATAGGGCAAATCGACAAATAAAGATCATATTTTTATGGAAAAATTTATTTCTAAAAAATGATTTGACAGGCCTGTTCTGAAAGGTACCAAGCTTTCGAATATATATAAGAGTTGTGGTTCATTATATCAAATGCATTTGTATATTACGCGGAGAACATTTTCTCAGTAAGTTAACTTCTGTATGTATACGTTTTCTTATTGCAGAAGAGCTAAAGTAGAATCTCCAGGCATGGCCCCACGAAAAGCATCCAAGGCCAATGTAGAGGTTTCGGGACAAGGTTCGGACAATGTCGCTGATACTTCACCTCGAAGTATCAACTCGGTCCCGAATTGGTCGTTTGTTTCAGATGTTCTGCAGGCCAAATTGGTGGATTATTCCAACGACTCCAGTGATAATGAAAAGGATGACATAACCACCAAGTATAAGATCGTCATTCAATCCGGAATGCAAAAAGTAGCAGCCAGGCCATGATTGCTTCCATATTATGACATGGTCTGATGGGCATTAGACCATGTAGACATACCAACCAGAACCATAATGAATGAGCAAAAGGTCACCATCGGGACTTTCAGGCCTGTACATCTGCAAGCCATGTATAAGCTGCCCACAACGTCTGACTATACATATGGTGCCAAATTCTTGGACGAGTTCAAGCAGAAAGAATGTATACAATATGATAAAACCATGTCCAGCTTAATAAGAGATTGGGTTTCGCACACCGCAAAGTTCAGGGCTGATAGCCACGACATATATTCAATAGCTTCCTTAGAACCACAGTACAAGTATGTAGCTATGATGACATGCAAGTTATACGAGAGAGAGGACACCTCACATTTTTTTCTTCCATGGGTGCCTCTAATGTTTCGGGTCGCCGAAGGCAGTTCTTTTGACTGGGCAAAAATGTTGTCTGATAGCTTGACCAGTCAAGTCACAGAGTATCGGGCACATAAAGAGAGCGGAAAGGTGTCTTCATTCTTCATGTCTGCATACATTATGGACGTCGTTTTTTTTTTGACACCATTTCCCTTAATGGGCTGGAGTTGGACTCCAGCAAAAGACGAGCCCATACACGTCTATCATTCAAAATTATGGGAAAAAAAAGTGGTAAATTTCGTGTAAGAAATCTTCAAATGGGTGATGGTGCCTCTGCATGTCACTATTTTCAGCCACCTGCCACTGAGGATCTCAAACAGTATAGTGACAAATCTGATCAGCATAGCCGACTGGTATGTGGAAGCTGAATTTTCATACCTCAGAGTTTTTGGGGCTTTTGTTCCCCCACATGCATTGCCATTGTTCATTCCCGACAAGTTGGCTTGTCGTGAGGTTGCTAGACAAACAGTAATTGGTGGTATAAGTAAGGAGCTTAAGGGATATTCAAAGAAGGTATGGCCACCTTTTCCTGTTCATTTAAATTCATATTCTTTATTAGATTTCGGGCATGCCAAAGCTGAGGCAACAACAGCCCTAGAAGACCTAAATTTTGTCCTCATTGAGTACAAGAAGCATGATCTGCAAAGGGTTGTGAGCAATCATTTGGCTAGTTGCAGGCTCAAGAGATTTGAGCACGAGAATTCACCCTCGGATGACATTTTCTGAGGTGCAAGGTCCTATGCCGAGATTTCAGCTCGAATACAAACCTTGGCACCTGAGGAGAGAGCCGATGTTCTGAAGTTCCAAGAACATCGACGTAGTTGCCTTCCTGCTGTGTTGTGGGGTGAGAGTCCAAGTACCGCGGAGGTGAAACAAAAAGATGCCGAAGGCTCTAAGGATGCAACTCTCGATCAAGAAAAACACCAGGACGAGGGAGAGCAAACTAAAAATTCGAAAGCAGAGATAAAGACTCCCGACCCACCGAAGAAGCAGAGTCCGGTTACTACTCCAGGACCATCAGCGAAATAAATCGGAGATCCTATCACATCGGTTACCCCTTTGCAATCAACTCAGGGAAATATTGATGCATGATGGATATTCAATGAAGAGTTGAGGCCTATAAGGGTAGAATAACTCCCTCCGAATGAGTTTTTCTTCAATAAGAAGAGAAAGACAGTGGTAAAGAGGGAATTCTATCAGGAAGGAGAGTCAATGACCAAGAAATACAAAGTTATAACTGATGGAAAAGACAAGAAGAATGAACAATTCATGACTGAAATAGCAGGGACATTAGGAGCATATGCCTTGACGAATCAATTTTCAGTTGGGCTTTTGAAAAACCAGCTTAAACGAAAAAATTGCCTCATCAAGACCCTTGAAGCCAGACTAGCCACAGCAACAGAGACTGCCAAAGACCAGGCAAGCGTAGGAATAGAGCAGGCCAGGTTGGCCGATAAGAACGAGATAGAGCTAATCAAGACTAAGCGCAAGCAAGCCCAGCTGGTGGTCCGGGATGGCCAGATGCAAGCGAGCCAGCAAAAGGATTTGATCGAACAGTTACAAGCTAGGGTGGAGATCGTTGAAAGCAAAGTGATAGATATTGGGATGTTTCAGTCCCAGGCGATGGAGATTCGGGGAAAAGTCTCTGCGGCCCAACGAAATTTACTCGGCAAGGTAGAAGCGATCTGGGACAACTGTTTGCTAGTCAACCAGGTTTCAGAGAACTTATCTGCTAGAGAAAGAGAAGCTGGACCAGCACGGGTCGCCTTCCAAGAGGCTGTGATAGCCACAAACATCAGGGATTCGGGAAGTACTCCCAGGTTCACCATTTCAGAGCAGACTAGAAGAAACATTTTATTGAAAGAATGGGAGAACATCATCTCGGAAAGAAAGCTACAAGCCAAAAGGGTAACAAATGCCTTGGAAGAGGCTTTCAGTTCTATAGATGGAAATCCACTAGGCATTGATAGCGGAGGTAGTGCCGAGGCATTGATTCAAATGAATATGGCAAAAATATCGCTTGATTTAAAGGAAAAAGAAGAAAGGGATTCGGTCGAGATCTCCCAAGTGACTATGGCATACATAGTCCAAATAGACAAATGTATGATCAAACCAAGTGCACAATTATGTGCTATCGACATCATAGACAGACAGATGGAAGACAGGCTGCCACAATTAGCCCGAGACTGTTACTCTTTTGAAGCCAACTGTCAAGTAGAACCGTCGAGGTTGATATCTCATCTGGTTGAAAGATGTGTCACCTGTACCGAGCACGCGTGAGGACAAACGTCTGGCACCAAGTGAAGACAGAGAAGAAGAAATGGAGCGATTGCTCTCCTTCCTATCATAGCCGAAATTTTTGTAACGATTGAGATTCTATCTTATTGTAAAACTGTATAAATATACCATAGAAAGAAGGAAAAGGGGCTGGACCTTTTTGTGTCGATTGTAACAGATTTTTTACATTTTTAGAGTTAATACAAAGCAAATCTGAAGATTCTCAATTCCGTCAGGACTATGTTATGAGTTTGTTTTCTTGTATCTCATATTTCATTTCATTTCATATTCATAACTGATGAATGCTTCGTTATAATTTAGTACGACCACTACTATAGAGAGTGAATTTTGGTTTTCTGTAATTGTTTATTGTTTTCCCTCTGTACCAGCTATCAGTGGGTGTAAGACCAGTCAACACTTTCAGAATTCTATATATATTTTACGCTACATCGATTATTTCCTTATAGTTTTCCTCTCCTGTTTATACGTGAGATTCTCCCTTGATAGGAGCCTTACACCATAGACATCTAAATGTTTTTCCCCCACTTCATACATTTTATTAAGATATAACTCAGTTACGGGAAAGAGCCTTTGATTTGCACCCCGTTTTATTTCTGAAACCGTAAATTCTCTTTTATACGACCAAATTGAGGCAACACTTAATTTCTCTCTGAATTTTTTCTTATTTTACTGTTCCTCCATGACTATCCCTGTACCAACATAGCCCAATATCGAAACTAGATTATCAAATCAAACACACATTGCCTTAAACCTTTTTGATACTATTCTTAAAAAAGCTACTCATCGGGTTGAACTCGAACGTTCATGGGTAGTGATTGAATAGGATATAACCATCCAGGAATAGCTGGAAGCTAAACAATGCCAATGTAGAAATCTTCCTTAGTTTCCTTTGCCGAAGGTTGACGTTTCTCTCTTCTCCACCCTTTACCCACTTTCAGATGCCTAGACACTGTACTTCTAAGCCTTAAGTACAGACTCTGGAACAACATCTTACTGGCGCCATTGCCAGGGAACGAAGTTAGGAAACCTTTTTCCCTGGGAAAACGACATTTGTGTTTTGTTGAAAGTGTTACCCTTTGATAGTGAACAAAGAGTACACACCTTTTTAAGGATTTTCAATCTTTCACTTGGCGACTCCACAAATAATAAACTGGCATCCGGTCGAAGGAATACTAGACAAAACCTGGATGGTAAGCAGATTACGCCCGTTACTGATCCCGAGAAGATTCTAAAGGCGAGAGGCTCTCTTAAGCCAACCGCTGCAGTTTACAAACTTAAAACCCCACAACTGAAGACTAAGAGTTCTTCTAAACCCTCAACTTCACGCAGTCCTCTCTTTGATACTAAAGTTTTAACACCAAACTGCTCTGAAGTTAGGAGTGCGATTCATCCGACAATCCCCTTAGTACACAAAGGAAAGGACCCTCTTGAAAGTTCGTCGGTAGTTGACATACCATCTTTCCTTCAGTTAAATTTCCCAACCTCACCAAATTCTAAAGAGTGTGTTACACATTCGGTTTCCACACCCGTCAGTTCTCCTGATTTCGTCTCTTGCAAATCCGAGGAACCAAGTCCTTGCGTTCCTTATCTTTCCTCGTCGGATTTTCCTCTTCGTGAAGAAAATAAAGATTCACTTTTAATTTTTCAAAACCCCCTTTACAACTTCCCACAAATAACTATTGCAGCTGCCGAAGGAGGAGGTGGAGGGTTTATCAGAGGAGGAGGGGGAGGAGCCCCTCTAGGAGGAGCTAGAGGCCTGGGGCCTGCCCCCCTCCTAGAGTGTTTGCGAAAGTTGTAGCCAGATATGCTCCCTTAGTATTGCCCGTCCCTCTACACGACCTTCCTGAAAATTAAATAAAAAACTTACCAAAATTCACCAGGGAAGGGGATCTGACCGTGGCCGAACATATTAATTTATTTTATCAATTCGTGGATATCCTAGGTATCGAACATGAAGACGTATATTCAAGGCTTCTAGTCCAAACCTTTGAAGGCCAAGTCCAAACTTTCTTTCAGAGCCTACTTGCAGCATCTATCTTGTCTTATGACACTTTGGAAGATGCTTTCCTTAGACAATGGGGCGAGAGAAAAGACCATTTATACTATTTAACCGAATTTGGGTCTTTAAGAAAAAAGAATTCAGAAACAGTCATGGAATTTATTCAAGGATTCAACAAACTGTATAACAAAATCCCAGCCGAGGTTAAACCGTCCCAACCCGCGGCCAAAGTAACTTTCATCGGGGCTTTCAAACCGGATTTTGCACTCCTTTTGACAGAAAGAAGGGGAGCCACCCTAAACCGAATGCAGGATGATGCGGTAGAAATCGATTCTAATATGATGGCTTCAGGTAAGCTTAAAGCTAAAGTAGAAACTGGAAACCGAGAAACTAAACGCTTTAGAGAACAAGTTGGTCTGTCAGGGTCTAATAGATCCACAGATGACAGGGTAGAAGATATGGCCAGAGTAATTAAAGAATTGTCTAATAAAATATCCAGAATGGAGCTCGAACAGGCCAAGGCTGATTCTTTCCCCAAAAAGGATTTCAAGAGGAACCCCAACCCCCCGAACCAGCAAAGACAAATAAAAAACAAAGATCAAAAAATACAAGCTCCCTTAAAGAACAATTTTTTTTTATAGGAGCGAACGATTTTCAAGACTTCAGAGATTCAAATAATGATGTCACAAACTTTGGTGATGACTGCACACAACCATATCTGACTCGAGAAGATTATGAAAAATCTCTAAACACGCAACAACCATCGAATAAGGGTGAAGAAAGTGATCATACTGACCTTTGTGAATCTCAACAAGAAACTGAGATGATAATGGCTGAGATCCAACCCAAGTATAACTTAAGATCTAAGAGTAAGCCCATCTCAACTGCTCAACCCAAGAAAATCCTCAAAAGAGGTCAAACTTATGAGCCTACTCCGGAAGATAACTTATTACCCAACAACAAAACGAAAGTAGTAAGGACACAAGAGTCCGAAGTGGAAAAAGTTGAGATCCAAGCACAAGGAACTGAAATAGCTATTAAAATTACGTCTTCAACCAGGACCATGAGTAATAAAGCAGTCCAGATGAATAAGTTGAAAATGAAGGATTTGGAAGTCTTGACCAAAGAAAGAAACAGACAAGGTGAGCGGAGCTTTCAATTTTGAAAACGAGATAAATAAAATTAAGATACCAATCCCTTTGGTAGAATTAGCAAAAAAACCCGTTTATCGGAAGCATATTACTAAAGCGATTGGTGTCTCTGAGCTAGAAAGGCAGTCTGATGTTTTAAACCTGGAAGATGACAAACCTAACATCACTTTTGGTCCCCATTTTGAAGGGCCAAAGACACCATTGCTCCCTTTTATATCACTTTAAATGTGTATGATCAATTGCTACATAATTGCATGTTAGACTCCGGAGCCTCCCATAACGTTATGCCTAAGATTATTATGGACAAATTTGGTCTCCAGATCACCAGACCTTATGGAGATATTTACTCCTTTGACTCAAGAAGGTTTAAGTGTATGGGGATGATAAAAGATTTGGTAGTTACCCTGGCGCAAGTCTTGCTTAAGAGTATCCTGATGGATGTGGTTATTGCAGATATTCCCCCTAAGTATGGCTTGTTGTTGTCTAGGTCACGGGGAGCCAAGCTGGTGGGTTCTCTTCAATTGGATATGACGTTCGCCATAATGCCTGTGTTTGGTGGTCAGTTTACTCAATTGTACAGAGAAATGAGATTAGCCTATACGGTAAGCGACCCTCAAAACTTGAACAATTTCCCTATTTACATTGCGGATCAGGATTTAGGAAATTGTATCTTATCTTTTGATGATGGTTTAGATGGTTGTCCGGAGGAAAACAATATAGAGTAGGAAGAGTCAAGTTATATGAAAAAGGATCTGTGTAGTACCGGTGTCTCGAAAATGTACTTTAACGGTGCCTCATCTTGTGAAGGGGCTGGTGCAGGAGTGCTTTTAGTGGCTCCCGAAGGAAAGTTCATGGTTCCTTTTTCCTACAGACTACAGTGGGATATAGATTACACTAATAACGTATGTGAATATGAAGTGTTGGTCTTAGGATTAGAGGCTTCCAAGAAGCTAAAGATAAATAACTTAGAGGTATACGAAGATGTAGAGTTAATAGTCAAACAGATAAATCGACAGTACCAAGCCAAGCATCCCAGATTAAGATCTTACAGGAATTGCACCTGGGATCTCATGGAAAACTTTTTCTCGTCTGTAAATGTCCACTTCATCCCGCGCGCAGAGAATCTACATGCTGACGCATTGGCTAAAGCAAATTCAACCTTCTCTCCTCCCATGACTTTCAAATTGAAGTATCACATAGAAATCAGACACATACCATCTATACCAGACAATATCCAGCATTGGCAGGTCTTCGAGGATGACGAACAAATCAAGAAATTTCTTTAGGCAGTGGGTGAATTCTCTAAAACTCATGCAGACCAAGAAAATCAAAATGACCCGATATGGATAATGAAAGAAGGGGAGGATCCTAAATCTTTCCGAGAAAAAATCGCGGATCATCGTATGCTAGTCCTTAAAAACAACCAGATTCCGAAAGGATTGATTCCTTTAGAAAGACTTTTTGATCAAAATGACATACCTGTGAAATCCACCTTACAACCCCAACCAGAAGAAGTGGAGGATTGTGATATAGGAACCAAAGAAGAATCCAGGGTGGTAAAAATATCCAAGTTCCTCCCTCCAGAAATAAAAATTAAGTATAAAGACCTACTCAGACAATATAAGGATGTTTTTGCCTGGTCTTATGATGAGTTAAGAACATATGACACTTCTGTAATTGATCACAAGATACCTTTAAAGCCTGGGGTCAAACCATTTAGGAAAAAGCTTAGACAGATCAACCCCCTTTTGTTACCTGTGATCGAAAAATAAGTTAAGAATCTTTTAGACGTGAAAATAATAGTACCTCTAAGATATTCAGACTGGGTAGCAAACCTGGTCTCGGTCAGGAAAAAGAGTGGGGAAATCAGACTGTGTGTGGATTTCTGAAACTTAAACAAGGTGTCTCTCAAGGACAACTATCCACTGCCCAAAATGGACCATGTGTTAGAAAAGGTAGTTGGAGCCAACTGAATGTCTATGATCGACGAGTTCTCTGGTTATAATCAAATCGCCATGAATGAGCAAGACAGAGAAAAGATTTCTTTCACCACACCATGGGGTATGTTCATGTATGAAAAAATGCCTTTTGGTTTGATGCATGCAGGGGCCACTTTCCAACGTGCTATGGACATCACTTTCATAGGAGAAAGGGATAAGTTCGTGGTCATTTACCTCGACGATTTGACGGTTTTCTCTAAAACTGACGAAGAACACTTGACACATCTTAAACAGACTTTCGAAAAATGTCGCAAGTTTGGTCTATCTTTAAACCCAAAGAAGTCACATTTCTCCATGTGGGAAGGTAAGTTGTTGGGTCATATCATATATAGGGATGGAATCAGGATTGATCCTAAGAGGATTGAAGCAATAGATACTATAAATATTCCCAGAAATGTAAAAAGAAATTCAATCTTTCTTAGGTAAAATAATTTTTTTACGAAGATTTATCCTGAATTTCGCTGAAATTGTAAAACTGATCACAGGTATGTTGAAAAAGGATAGCGAAGTAAAATTGACAACTGAGGCCAAAGCATCATTCGCACATATTAAAAAATTCATAAGCAAGGCACCTGTGTTAGTGAGCCCAGACTATTGAAAAGCTTTTCTTATTTTCTCATTTGCCTCCGAACACACTATTGCTGCGGTGCTCCTACAAAAGAATGAAGAAGGATTCGAACAATCGATCTCCTTTTTCAGTGAGAACCTTAGAGATGCGGAACTGAAGTATGATATAATATAAAAACAAGAATACGCCATGGTAAAAGAATTAAAGGCATTCAGAACGTATGTACTACACTCAAAGATAATTGTGTACGTGCCTACCAGTTATGTGAAAGATATATTGGTACAACCAGACAACGATGGAAAAAGAGGGCAATGGCTCCCCAAAATCCAATAATTTGATCTGGAAGTCAAACCGACCAAATTGATAAAAGGGCAAGGCCTCGCCAAACTCTTAGCTGAGTCGAATTTCAGAGCCCTAGATATCAATTACCTGCAGGAAGGCGACAAAGACATGAACCTAAACGAACTGAACGAGGAAACAAGTCCAAACAAGATCAAAGAGAAGTTCATATCGTCAGGCTGGTACAGAGACATAGTGTCATACCTGCTAACTCTAAAATTCCCAAATGAGCTATCACCATCTAAAGCCAGGACTTTAAAACTCCATGCAGTTAAATGTTGTATCGCCGAAAGTCAGCTATATTGGAAAGATCCACTCAGTTTCCTGTTAGTCTGTTTAGTCGAATCAGAAACTCAGTGGATTATAGATGAATTTCATAAGGGAATCTATGGGGGGCATCACGCTTGGAGAGCTATAGCTTACAAGATTCTGAGCGCTGGGTACTACTGGCCAAAAAATTTCTCGGACGTTAATGCCAAAGTGCGTGCCTGCAACCCTTGTCAACTATTTGCAGGTAAACNTCTCAGCATTTAAATGCATGAATATATTCCAAAGTGGTGAAAGGAATTTCAGTAAAAGGGACCAGATAACTTCACCGAGGTACTGAATAGGCTCGCTGGTAGTGAAGCAATATCTGAGATATTTGTAAGGCTGTTATACATGAATATCACTCTACTCCAGTAACCAATTCTTTTTAAAAACCTGATCTACATCCCAAGTTCAGATGTGACTTCCCAATTAAAAACATATAATCTTATTATTTTGATGCAAGATGATAGCCGTAAGATCTGTTGGGTCTCCTAGAACTGTTTTGATTGTCTTAAAGCAGACTTGAAATTAGTAGCTGGAAAGGGAAAGTCGTGAAAGGGACTACAACTAATTTTAAAAAGAGTATCTAAGTTTGAAAAAAGATTTTCAAGGTAAAAAACGAAGTCTCTTTCCCCCTTCGTTACCCTGTTCTCAGGAACCTTTTTACCTGACTAAAGCTATTGACTCCATTTACCCAATATTGGCACGTGGTCTACTGTTCTTCCCGCCTTACAATAAAGCAAGATTCCTAGCTGGAGCCGCCTTTGTTTTTCTAGCCCGTCACAAATTTCATTTTTAATGCTCAAAATCGAAAGATGGTTTTCGTTTTTCCCCTCTGTGGTTTCTAAATCTCTTAAGCTTTATCATGCGAGTAGCAATGATTATTGTACTCTCGAGATGAGTCCTACCTTTTGTAAAAAAATTCCTCTTTTGTTCTACCTCGGGATCTCATAGGTCGGATACTATAAATCACGTAGTTCACACGTCTCGAGCTACGAAACGGTGAAATTGTTTTAATTTTTCACCCAAGGCAGTAACGAGAGTAAAGTTTTCCCTAAACCATGAATAAACATCATCGGGTTTTCACATCTCGACGTTCACCAAACCCAAAAATTTATTGTCATAGCCCCGATAGCTGAGAACACGAAGCCCTTATTTTAGTAACCCGTGTCAAGGTTCAAAGTAAAAGCTAAACCATGGTAACGTTCTGTCGGCAATTCGCCACTCGGCATTTTCTTTTTTAAAAGTTATGTTGTCTAAGCCCCGACTCGCGAAATCATGATAAGGGTATGATCATAATTAATTAATCACATAATCCGAGTTTACTTTCCCTTTTAATTAAGTTGTATTATCACGATCTCGCAGTTTCGCAGCTCAGCATGCNTGTTCATATCTAAATCTTAAAGAACAATTTATAGCTTTGTGACCAAAATTAGAGCAGAAAAAACAATAACCATAGAAAAAATGGGCTTCTTTGAGGAGGTCAATTTCTTTCATGCCGATAATCTTTCTGATCTACAAGTTCGGTTGTGGTGCTTTTTCTTTCATTCCTTCTTGGTGGATGATTTTCCTTCTTTGTTTTTGCAGAGTGATTGTTGTCAATGTTTGAGGATTTGACAAACTTGATAGGTTATGTATTACTTGGATGATCACTACTTGATCCTTCTTCATATCCCAATCCATCTTTAAATTTTGAATTTCTTTGTTGATTTAAAATGGAGGTTAATCCTTCTGAGGCTTTAATACTTGGAAAATTTGATGATACAATCCCTTAAACTTCTCCATTTTGTTTCTTGTTTTTACTATCTCTTATTCTAAGGCTTCACAACTGGCTTTCTTCTCTGACAACTATTGTTTTAGTATGTCTTCTATTTTCTTTACCTCTTCTAATTTCACTTTCAGCAGGGCAAAGTCTTCATCAGGTTGTTTACTGTATTTCTCGAATTGTATCAGCAATTGTTTTTTCTTTCTATTCTTAATTATGAGTCTATCAATTTATTCCAATGCACTGATTAGTTCTCCTTCCATATCAACCATAGCTTCTTTATCATTATCATCACTGCCTATGCTTTTATTATCATAATCCTCTTTGGCCATAAGAATGAAATCATTTTCCTTGTCTTCATAGGAAGAGTCACTATCGGTGTCTTCTGAGGAATTGTCATTATTTGCAACCAAACTTTTCTTCTTATTATATTTCTTGTATTTGTACTTCTTTTAATCATCAAAGTTCTGGTCCTTATTCTGATGGGGACACTTAGATGAAAAATGACCTATCTTACCACAGTTAAAGCATTTGAAGGGAAACTTCCCTTGATATTTTCCTGATCCTTTCTTTAACCTTCTCACAAATTTTTCCTCAATATCATCTAATTCTGAATCCATATTCTTGTCTGCTTTAAAAGGTGCTTCTCTAGTATTGGATTTATCTTTGTTAATTCTCATTTCATGTGCAGTTAGAGTTCCTAGGAGTTTATCAATGGACAGAGTTTTAAGATCACTTTGTTCTTCTATTGCAGAGACTTTTGAAGTAAATTTATCAAGCAGAGATCTTAAAATCTTCTGAACGAAAAATGGTTCTTCAATCTTCTCACCAAGACCCTTCATGGCATTTACAAGTTCTTCAACTCTTAAAAAATACTTGCTAATTGTTTCATCTTCATTCATNTGTTCATATCTAAATCTTAAAGAACAATTTATAGCTTTGTGACCAAAATTAGAGCAGAAAAAACAATAACCATAGAAAAAATGGGCTTCTTTGAGGAGGTCAATTTCTTTCATGCTGATAATCTTTCTGATCTACAAATTCGGTTGTGGTTCTTTTTCTTTCATTCCTTCTTGGTGGATGATTTTCCTTCTTTGTTTTTGCAGAGTGATTGTTGTCAATGTTTGAGGATTTGACAAACTTGATAGGTTATGTATTACTTGGATGATCACTACTTGATCCTTCTTCATATCCCAATCCAGCTTTCAATTTTGAATTTCTTTGTTGATTTAAAATGGAGGTTAATCCTTCTGAGGCTTTAATACTTGGAAAATTTTGATGATACAATCCCTTAAACTTCTCCATTTTGTTTCTTGTTTTTACTATCTCTTATTCTAAGGCTTCACAACTGGCTTTCTTCTCTGACAACTATTGTTTTAGTATGTCTTCTATTTTCTTTACCTCTTCTAATTTCACTTTCAGCAGGGCAAAGTCTTCATCAGGCTGTTTACTGTATTTCTCGAATTGTATCAGCAATTGTTTTTTCTTTCTATTCTTAATTATGAGTCTATCAATTTCTTCCAATGCACTGATTAGTTCTCCTTCCATATCAACCATAGCTTCTTTATCATTATCATCACTTCCTATGTTTTTATTATCATAATCCTCTTTGGCCATAAGCATGAAATCATTTGCCTTGTCTTCACAGAAAGAGTCACTATCGGTGTCTTCTGAGGAATTGTCATTATTTGCAACCAAACTTTTCTTCTTATTATATTTCTTGTATTTGTACTTCTTTTCATCATCAGAATTCTGGTCCTTCTTCTGATGGGGACACTTAGATGCAAAATGACCTATCTTACCACAGTTAAAGCATTTGAAGGGAAACTTCCCTTGATATTTTCCTGATCCTTTCTTTAACCTTCTCACAAATTTTGCCTCAATATCATCTAATTCTGAATCCGTATTCTTGTCTGCTTTAAAAGGTGCTTCTCTAGTATTGGATTTATCTTTGTTAATTCTCATTTCATGTGCAGTTAGAGTTCCTAGGAGTTTATAAATGGACAGAGTTTTAAGATCACTTTGTTCTTCTATTGCAGAGACTTTTGAATTAAATTTATCAAGCAGAGATCTTAAATTCTTCTGAACTAAAAATGGTTCTTCATTCTTCTCACCAAGACCCTTCATGGCATTTACAAGTTCTTCAACTCTTAAAAAATACTTGCTAATTGTTTCATCTTCATTCATCTTTAGTTGTTCANTATTCCCTTAGCATTAAAACTAAACTCTAACTTATCATCCTTGGAGGCTATCACAACAGGCTTTGTATATCCATTCTCTACTACATCCCAAACATTAGCACCCAAGGCCATTAAGCATGTTCTCATTCTAATCTTCCAGAAGGAAAAATTTGTTCCATCAAACAGAGGGGGCTTAGAGGCTAAAGTCCCTTCATGACTTGTCATGTTTAAGTTTACAGATCTACCTTTGAATAAAAGGAACCCGCTCTGATACCAATTGTTGGAATTACTAAGACAACTGAGAGGGGGGGGGTGAATCAATTGTTATTGTTCTTAAACAATAATAAATCTATTAAACCATTCTTAAATTTTCTTCAAGTGACCATCGATATTATACAACATATAGATGATACAAATAATGAGCATCAATCACACATAAGATATACACAGAGACATATTTTCACGAGGAAACCCATAAAGGGAGAAAACCTCTTCTTCTTCGAAACGATAGACAGTATTTTCAGTTCTTCACATCATCTTTAATTGAGAACCAAATCAATGTGAGGTTACTACCTCTTTTTTACAAGCTACAACTTGCTTGAGAACACCAACTCTCTGGTTTCTCTAGCAACCACTAGAAGGAAGCACCAACTCCCCTAATGTTCCAACACCAACTGGATGGAAGCATCAAATTCCAGTTACACAGGCTCCAACCTGTATAATAGAGAACACTTGTTCTCCCTTGCATCACCCTACCACCCTGGTTGATCTAAAAATGAAGAAGACTTGAAAAACTTGAATAATTATTGCAAGTGAAATGTTATGTGTTTAAAGCAACAGGATCAATTTGCAACACATAAATTAAGAATTACTTATGCAAAAATACTCATAGACAGCAGCATAAAAATTGAACATTAGCACATAAACACAACAACTTGATAAAGGAGTTCACCCCACTCCGGGCTACATCTCCTGGTCCAGCTTCCAATGGATCATTATTATTAAATTGATCAAAGTGCTCAAAGACATGCCTTAAAATGCTCAAAATGACAAACTAACTGCTCCAATGGCTCCGCAGCGTCCCAAAACCCCTGTCTGGGCTCTTTCGGCACCTCAATCGGTCGAAAAATGAAGAAGATAGCCTCCTTGAAGTCTCCCTCTTCAACCTTGCTGTCT
>JZKD02S0275835.1:0-20470 GCA_000966675.3 Picea glauca | reverse complement strand
TTAGACAAAATTTCCTCTGTGAAGGAATACAATATTTTTTTTTGTATCTTATTACTATTTTGCTTAACCCTATGCTTGGGAAAATCTTGGTATGATTGAAGAAGCGGGTTTTCAGGCACATAGTTTGTCCAAGAGGTGGGTTTCCATGCCCATGAGAAATCTCTCTAGGTGAGAGATTGGTTGGGAATTGTTCCCTGGTGCACTGAACATTAATTGCAGTGCCATGATCCAACCTATTGTTGAATCCCTGGAAGGGAAGTGGGGCAGCAGAGGGACTGCTGAGTAGATAAGGGGCACACTTCCTGAGGTGGGATAGGAATGTGGGGAATGAGGGACTGTAGACTAGTTGCAGCAGTTGACACCTTGGACTAAGCAATTCCATTGTTTATTGGACCATAAATTGGCACTAGGAATCCTTTTTCCCTGGTGGAGTTAAAGCCCAAGCTCGATGGTGACATGTTGTTGAAAGATTACGAGCAACAACGTTTATGGATGGGAGGAATGTCTGAGTCACATGTGCAGTTGATGACTTTCATAAAAGAGAAATGTTCTTATGTGCTTGTATGTTTACTACATGCTTATTCATTTGTATATGTTATGATATATTACTTGCATGGTGTTGCATATGCATATTGGTTGTTATTATGATTAATATTGTCTATTCTGTAAGTGAGATGTGAGTATTTAGCATAGAATTTGTACATGCTGAGTATGCTAATTGATAAGTAACCTTTGTTAAGTTAGTCTTGGTAAATGGTCAAGAGCTCGAGGCTAGAGGTACCATGCACGCAGAAAGTGATCTGTGTGCTCAAGTGATTGGTTTTGTTGTGTGCGTTGGAGCGTAGTCTGCGCACATAGAAAAGTATGACTTGCAAGAGGAATATAAACAAGTATGTGTGTTGTGGTATTTAGATGCTCTGTATGGTTATGCACACATTAATGTCCACATGTTGAAGTGGTCTTACATTCTGTAATGTTGGTGTGCCTAGTGTGCATGATTGTACAGTTATATTTCAAGTTACTTATGTTGTTATATTCTATATAAATAGGAGGAACTATGGTGTGGCGCGAACCAATTTGGGTTGCGCGCACTTCCTCAAGTGATTCTACACAGTCTGAAGGTTAACTGCAAACTAATTTTCTTGAGGTACCGTAGTTCAAAAGTAAGATGGGGATGTTACATTATGGTATCATAACAGTTTTTGGTTTAGATTATGTGGTGTGGCCCAACTTGGAAGGATGGGGACGTTACAAGCCTTGCCAAAGTCAATTTCCAAAAGAAAGGACTATTGACCAATCTCCCTATCCCACTCGATAACCTCCCATGCAGAAACCATGGTGTCAAGAATAAATCCCCCCTAAGAAAAACTATTCTACTCATAAGACACAACATATCTATCAATAGAGCAGATCCTTGAAACTAAAGCCTTTAGCCATGATTTTATAGAAAATTGTGAGTAAAATGATAGTCTTCTAACCCCCATTGAAAACTATTGTTGCATTCTTAGGAATAAGTTTGACTAGCCCCTGATTGAGAAACTCAGAGAGGCAACCTGAAGCAAACACTTCAAAGGAAAAATAATTGAAATCATCACCAATATTGTCCCATATGGCCTTATAGAACTTGTAAGGAAGACCATCCATGGTTAGTGATTTGCCATTCTTTTAGAAGTCAAAGAAACATAAAGCTCCTCCCTCAAAAAATATTTATCCAACCTGTCCAGATCACTACTAGAAACCTCAGCAAGGAAAACCCCGTAACAATAATATCTTGCAACCACCACCCCATCTATCAAATCATAAGGAGTAAAAATATTCTAAAAAGAAGAATTAAACATACCTCTAGCCTCATAAGGCTCCTTGGTAGGAGAACCACCAACCCTACGTAGATTAAGCACCCTATTAGAAACCAAATTCCTCTTAAGGAATTCAAAATAGAACTTGAATCCCTCATATCCCTCTTAAATCCATTAAATACATGAATGAACCCAAGAACCCCTGCAAATACAATATCTCCTCCACGAACAACCATTTCCAAGTTCACATCCTCTTCTTAAAGAGTAACATTATGAAGATCATCTTCAAGAAAAATACAAGCCTTCTAAAGCCTCTATTGAGCCATCGACATCTCCTTTCTATACTTCCTAGCCATCATCCTACCCCATCCTCTCATAAACTTAACATTACAACAAATGACAATCTCTCACCAAGGGACAAATTCAATTAGTCTTTGCACACCTCAAAAGGATAGATTTTGTTTAAATTCTTGCAATTTTGTACAAAAATGTATTGTGCTTCCACCCTTTATTTCACACCATTAAGCTCTTCATTCGACTTTCCCTCATTACTAATGTTATTAGAACTAGACCAATCATCAAACTGGTCAACCCCAAAAACCTAAATCGAACCAAAACAAAAAAAAAGTCGGACCAAAAAAACCAATCGCCCAAAAAATGCATAAAATATTCAAATTTTGAAAAACAAACATATATATTCATGTGCATCCATATGGATCCAAACCATTATACACAAATATGCAAATTTTTTCATGTATATAACAAGTAAGGGCGCATATAACCAAAATAGCATTGAGTGCAATCCATCTTTGAACCAAAATACATCAACAAAGAGGCTCTAAATGGCCTCTAGAGTCCAAAACAAATCATGCTTCAACAAATAACTACACATCATCAAAATCACTACCTATATTGGAATCCACGTCATCAATATCACCATGTAAGCATTAAATAAGATAGAAAAATATTAACATGCCTAATGAAGTAGTCAACGACTATAATTATGTACTTGTGGCCATTACTAAATGGTGGATTGCACGTCATGAAATTAATGCCCCATTTGCAAAAGGGACCAATAGTAATGATAGGATGCAAAGGAATTGGTGGAGCTTGGATCTTTTTAATGAACACCTAACACTTTATACATCACTTGATTGCTTAAAGGCAATCATGGAAGAGGTTAGAAAAAATATAACTAGTGCGGACCACTTTTTGGGCGGTAGACATTCCTAACAAATGTTCATTGTAAGTGTTGCTATGGTAATCATTCATGACCTGTTTATCCTCCTCAAGTGCGAGGCATCGCCACAAGATAATGTCTACTCCCTACCGATATAGAACATATCCCGTGAGGAGATATTAGGGAGCTTGGTGACAGATACGCCGAGGATCATCTCGAGAGAGATGGGGGTCAAAATTTTGAGTGCGAAGGCAAGTGAGGATATCGTCATACCATGGATCATTAGATGATATCATTAACATGTGTTCAACCCATAAGTTGTTATTCACTAGAGGGTCCTTGGTGTCTAATAAGAGGTCAATGATGAACTTGGAAAGGATGAGCTCTTTCTTACTCTTAGGGTTGATGAAATTAGGATCAAATTCCATGAGAATTATGATCCACTGGGTGAACTTATCATTGATAAGTCACCAACTAAGTAGGTATTTCATGGGGTTTGAATTTTCTATGAATTTGGTGGTTCACAACAAAATATAGTAACACAATTTATAGAATGTGTGGACCAATGAGAGAGTGAACTTATCCTCATGATTGTAATTAAGAGGAGGTCCTTACGTATTATTGCTCACATAGTAAATGATGTGCTCTTGACCATCATCCCCTTGCTAGACTAACACTTATGTGACAAAAACATCTGAAACAAATAGGTAAAGGATGTAGTCTTTATTAAAGTTAGGGGGACTAATCAATGGGTATTTTGAAAGAGAAACCTTTAGTGAGTCAAACGCTTCTCGAGCCTAGTCATCCCATTAACAAGGAATATCCTAATGCAACAAAATCAAGAAGCCATATCCACAAGTGGCATAGGTAAGAATGAATCGTCACAAGAAGTAGGCCTTGCCTTATAGAATTTGTAGTTGTCCCAAATTCTTAAGAGGGGGGATCTCCCTAATAGCCCGGACTTTCAAGGGGTCCACCATGATTCCCTCTTAGTAGATAATGAAACCTAATAAACATCCAACTATGATTCAAAAGACACACTTAAGAGGATTTAAGCGAATCTTGTACTTGCAACACCTTTGAAACATAGTGCGAAGGTATTCCATATGTTGGGACCGTTTCTTGGATCTAGCTATGAGGTCATCCAAATAGGCTAATATGAGGTGTGAAAGATCATGAAATACATATTCCATGGAATGTTGGAAAGTGGCTCTAGCTTTTTTGAGACCAAAAGGTATTACACGATATGTGAAGGTGCCCCAAGGGGTGGTGAAAGTTGTTTTGTACTAATCCGCACGACGGATCTAGATCTAATTATACCTTGAGAACCCATCCCCGAAGAATAGGGCCTCATGCTCGGTGCATGCATCAATGCCTTGATCGATGAAGGGTATCAGGAAGTTATCTTTGGGACAAGCTTGGTTTAGATCTTGAAAGTCTATACAAACATGGATGGTGCCATGCTTTTTGTTTACAGGGGTGGGGTTAGAGACCCAAGAAGTATGAAGGATCGAATAGATGAAACTGACTTTGTGAAGCTTATTGATCTCAACTTTGATGGTCATTGCTTTGGAAGGGTGAAGGGGCCTCTGCTTCTGTCAAACATGCAAGACATCAGGCCATGTGTTAATGCAGTGTTCGATGATAGTGGAATTGAGTCCTCAAATTTCTATGTCAGACAAGGAAAAGATGTCTCGAAACTCTTGAAAGAGAGCCTTGTATGCAAGTGCCTCGTTCAAGGAACATGTTGGTCCTAGGAGGATGTCTTCAGTGGAATCTGGTTTGGCTAGAATGTCCACTTAATGGTAGAAGAGATATTAGACATATTGTATTCCTCAAAAGTGTCTCGGGTTGGGATTGGGTTTTTGAACCAATAAATATGCTTGGGAGGAATGAAGTCTTTGGTTTGAACTTGCATATGTTTGAATATGTGACAAATTAAAATGCCTCCTGAGGGAGGAAAAAACAATGATGGTGCATCACGTCCTAGGGGCAGTCTAGTGTTGTCATCACCTCTAGAAGGTCTTCATTTGAGTGGAAGACATGGGAAGCGAAGGTGGGGGACTTCTAAGGGGCATGAACTAGTTGGATTGGCATTTTGGTGCCATAAATATCACATGGTTGTGACAAATTGTTAGGTGTTGAGATGCCTATGCATGTCGATAAGTAGATAGAGTGAGATTCTAGCCATTGGGAAATTGCAACCTTGCTTGAGGATGGACGGGAGGTATCATTCCTGACATGTAAGGATGGTTTGACCAGAAGTATAGGACCAATGGATATGGAAATATAGTTATTACTATTCACCTTATTCCTAATGTAACTTTTCAAGTGGCATTCTTAATAGTACTACCTAGATTATAAATCATACTTAGTAAATTTCAAAGGATCAAATTCATCTAAAACATATACATATACATGATGATGATAATCTAAAATTTTGATTCCAATTGGAACCAACCTAGATCCATCTTAACTCCATATCTATCAAGTGTCATGAGGGATCAAACCACTTAGGTGCGAACCTGTCCTCAAGTTTTTTAACTTTTAAAAAGTTTAAATCTCAAGGGATTTTATCCCCAATTTTTAACTACTAAAAGTTTGCACATGGATAATGCTTTATAAATATGGAGTTAGAATAGATCTACACTGGTATGTCACATTAACTGATTTACATAGAAGAGTTATGGATTTTGTGTTGTAGATATTACGGGGATGCAAAATGTAGGGCATTGAGCAAAGTGAAAATAATTGTCCATGGTTGACAAGCCCAAAGGCCTATATTTTGCATCAACAAAGTTTAGGAATACCAAATAGAGAACACATTCAATGATTGGGGAAAAATGTTTGGTAGTCTCAATTGCAAAAACTAGAAGTGACGATACGTTGGCATTACCAAGCCTATTCGATGAAGAATAGTTACATGATCATAATAGATAATCGACACAAGTTTTCATGGATAATCAACTCCTTGAGAGTGCTCATAGTTTTGGATTTATCTCCTAAAACTATTATTTAGGGAAACAATATGTAGAGATTATCTAGAAAGATGATGCCAACTCAGGGAAAATTACTAATTGATTTATTCTTACCTTTGATCTAGGAGGATACAGAATGCTCGAAAATTTATTTTCTCAAATGATAATAAAAATGACTCCATTGCATAGAGCTCAGTGAGAGATTTCCAACGGTGCATGAATCACCTCAAACAGACGTCGAATGAGAAACTTATGGTTGTTTGAAGTTTTCAATAAAACATGGCACAAGGCAAAAATAAGGGTGCCACGTGGTAGGCCCATAGACTTCCACATGGACCATCCGTATAGCTGACATGGCATAGGATGACATCAACATGTTGATGACATGGACCAATAAAAAAGTGCCACGTGTCATCCATATGATGACATGGCAGATATAGTCATCAAGGTGACGTGGCATCCTACGCTGATGTGAAAGATAGGTGGCAAGTGACGATGAAATGACTAGGCATGTGACTGTGTAGCTGACACATGTGTTGATTGTACTATAGGTGGACCAATCAGAGAGAGCCATGCAGAGCTCTCTGATTGGCCAATAATGGTTAAAGAGCATAAAGTTTGTTAGGTTGAATGAGAGTCGAACCCATGACTTCTAGGAGAATATTCAAAGGAATATTCCAACGACTTAGGAGTATGCTCCTACCAATATGTTTTAATAATTGCTTGTTATAAAAACCAAACAATATATTATTTAAGTTGTAACCATGAAGCCCGAACATATAGGGGGTCGGTTAGGCTGACTTACCCTATATAAATCTAGCTCCGAACCACTATGGGACATGGATTTCTCATGCCAAGAACTTGGTAATGAGTTCATTTTGAAATGGGTATGCGTGCTAGGAGATAATTTTCATCATTTTGCGTGCAAGAGGTGTTTATATTTTGGATTTGTCTCATTTTGCGTGCTATTGAATTCTTTGAGAGAAGTATAGATTGTTTATACTCATTTTTCTGAGAATTTCGAGAGGAATCTAATGGTGATATTGGTTATGTGTAAATGTCTTATGAATGAAATTCTTAGTATAGTTTGTCATGTATGAGACCCATAGTCTTGTTATGCGTGCAAAAGGGTGTCTTTAAGCACTTGTTCAAAACATAGTCAAGTTTATACTCATTTTCTTAGAATTTCGTGAGGAATTCAATGGTAACCCTTATTTCTAGGTTTGAGTAGCATAATTTAAGGGTGTCTCCAAAAACTTGGTATTTGTAAGTCAATTCATTGTAATTTTGGCATTTGAGCATTAATAGAGCGGTCTCATTATTTGGAAGCGGACTCAGAGACGTAGCCCAAGCTGGGTGAACTCCATGATCAAACTGTATAATGAACATTGTTATTTGTTGTCTCCATTTCTCTCTATTTTTGCATTCATTATTTCCACAAGTTATCTATCATAATGAAGTTTATGGATAAATAAGCGTTATTCACATGTTATTTTGCAAATAGTCAAGATGATATTAATTTCCCGAATCTGGTCGGATGTTTAGTGTCTGCTTATGAATTAAATGACATCTAAGGATTTTTTAAACATGCAGTATAAGAGCTGGTTTGACGTGTATTTGCAAGTGAATGCTTATGAGGTCCAAAGTCAAATTTGGTGAAGGATCGTTTGAAGAGAACATTCATGAGATTGATTCGAGGCGTACATTTGGAAAGCCAGAAATGGCTTCAACAAAAGACAAGGATTATTATTGTTATCCCCATTTTGTGGATAGCTAAAGAGATTATGTCTCGAGGCCCTTAGATTGCAGATATGAAGTGTCGAGAGACCACATGACTAGCAATATCCTTTTGCGCAGATGGAGACCTTTCTCACCACCACAAAGATCGTAGATTTTCAGATGGAATCCACCACACCAGTTGGCTTCCGAGAGGCAATTGGCCTTGGTCCATGAAGTACAAGTAAGGTACTATTGTGAGTGTCATTTCAATATTTGAGGCATTTGAGTATGTTGTATCTTAGACTGCTTTAGATTTCATGACATATGCTTGAACATTATGCCTTTTGCACTGCTTCACCTTGGCGGTTGGCATTGTACCCTAGTAAGTGGTATTCCTTGGGGATGGGTTTGATACTACGAACTCCCTTGAAGAGCCATCGTACCGTTCCCGACCATACTTACCACTTTCCATCACTATTTTCCTTATCTCTTGGGATTTTAGGGTGTATTGACCCAATAAAGGGTTGGCCCTCATTCTATGGGAAGAAGGGGTTGAATGCCTAAAGGGATTGTTGTTGGGTAAAATATAAAAGCCTATTTATAAACCTTCTATATGCTTCACCCAAGGATCACCCAAGAAAGCAATGAAACACTTTTATTTTAGAAAAGGGGGACCCACAAGAATAACGATTAAGAATAATTAAAAGGTTAGTTGGAGGATAGGAGGTCTCATCACGAGTTGACCTATCATGTTAATAGATATCTAGTGGTATGACATTACCATCATTTAGTAACCAAGTCGGGATAATGACTCTCAGTTGCATGGCTGAGAGAAAGGGGTCCTCATCACAAGCCAACCTTCTCATTTCCGCTAGGTATTTGTGGGTGACACTATCATTATCTGGACACCACGCCATGGCAGTGGCCTTCAACTTATCCTTAAATTATGAAATAAACAAAGAATGGAAAAACAATGGGCTTGGAAAAAGTGCATTACAAACGAAGGTACCACACACCCTCTACAAAGGCACCCATGAATGAGACACATCAACCCCTTGTATTTCATGAACCCCATGCCCATTGAGTCTTGACCCTTAATCACATAACCCACTTTATTGGCTTAGAGAGGGAGCTCTTGGAAACTCTCCTCGACCTAGGGAAAGATCTACCCAATAGGACACCTCGTCAACCCTCCCATATTCAAGCTTGACAAGTCACATAATGTCTTTGAGAACTTAATTGTTTGACATGGTAATATTTGATGTACATGCTTAGGTGGCTCATTTATTGATTTGATTTACTTATCATGATTCTATGACTTGATATTCTTGGAGGGCGTGCTTACTTGTGTTTGCAGGACCTAGTTGGTGGATAGTTTTGGAGGAACAAGCCTAGCTTGGCCTTCCATGGGGATTTAAGCCCACATGTCAATGCCAAGGGCTCGCATGCCGAATGAGAGAGATAAAACTTCGGAGGCCTAGAATATGACTTGGATGACATAACCTAGACCCTACTTGCTAAACATTTTTCCTAGGAGAGAAAAACGCCATCTTTAGGAGCATGACATCATCCATGGGGCTAGGGTTTTGGTGGTGAGCTTACCACTCATTGGCACTGTTAGTATTAATTCTTGTAAGAAAGGGGGGTGTTTTCTCTCCTTTCGAGTGCGTGACGTGAACTGTGAAGAAGTGGGGCTTAAAATCCCAACAAATGCATTTTTTCCGGCCGTGAGTGCAATGTGCAATGCATAAAATCTCCATTTTGGGCTTAAAATGTTAGCAGACGGGCGATCCAGTATTCAACAATGAGGATCGTTCGATGGAGCAGATCGTCGGTCGGCGGGTGGTTGCAGTCAATGGAGTTGCGCCAAGTATAGTGCAGGAGATAGCGCTCAGTATTGCTGAAATGATCAGGGCCGTCTGATCAAGGAGGAACACGTGGCGCCTGATCGTCCCTCGGTTGTGGTTTCGACTACCGGGACTTCGAAAGATGGGAGGTTGCTTTTTCTTTGCATCTGTGATCCCCGAAGCGCGAAGTGTCGAAGGCGCCCGAGAGTCGAGCCCACGGTCTCGGTATTGATCCAAGCCATCCATCCCTGGGACGCGTGGCACACGATTGGTCTCTATCATTGCTTCAACTATCGGGACTTTGGTAGAACAAAGGATCACTCCTCCACTGCATTAGGAATTATTGAAACCCAAAACGCCGAAAGGGCCCATGCCAAAAGCGGTCCCACATTTAGATATTCATCCTGGCCGTCCATCTCAGGGACACGTCGCACCTGATTGGCTCTGGTCGGCACTTCGGCTACTAGGGTTTTGAAATATAAGGGATGACTCTTTCCCTTGCATTTGGAATCGCCGAATCCCAAAAATATGAAAAGTGCCTTTGGAGACAATGCTCGTCTCGACATTTTGACTACCGGGACTTCGAGAGAACAGAGGGTTGCTCCTTTGTTCATGAGTAATCGCTGAAATGCGAAATGCGAAAGCCCTCTAGCTTGGGCCTGTAGTCTTGCACCCAGTCACATTAAACAAGCACAGGAGACTGTCAAAGCACCTATCCTCCCAAGCATCTCCAGGGTCGTCCAAATACAGGGGACACGGGGCATTTCTTAAGCCTTTCGTGGATCTGGTGTCGGGGATTTCGAAAGAAAAGAAGCCAGAACTTTCGGTGGCAGAATGCTCGAAAGAATATGGACCGTTGATCAAGGAGCAACAATCAAAGAAAGGTTGCCATGTTGTCCGGGTGCAGAGTTGACCGGGGCTGTTCTTCATCCCAAGGAAGTAGTTATTGCGGTGGTTGGTGGTGGTTAGACATCATCTCCATGATAAATGGAAAGCCCAGAAAGGGACTTGAGATAGGTCAATTATTCTGCAAGTGCAAGGATTCTGATTGCGTCTAGTTTAAGCACACGACCATCTAGAGACTGCAGGTGTAGTCTGCTAATGAACATGTAGAGGTAATGTTTTTAATGTTAAGCCTCGATTTTGCTGCTGTGATTGGCTTGGAGTATATGTAGGCAATTTTTCCATTTTGTAATGATCGATGGTAGAGTTAAGCTCTCGACTGTAAATCTTTAACAAAGACTCTAGTTATCTGGTTATACAATGATATTTTGAGATTTCTTGTTTAATGGCAACCAGCCTCGTCCTTTCCTTGTCCCTCTGAATCTGAAGCCCGTGTATGGATGATCATGTCGGGTGTTGTTGTAACTATATAATGTATGTTTGATTGTATTAGTTTTGCAACATTTGAGGTTTACTTTGAAGTTTCTCTGGTCTAAGAGGATCTCATATCTGAGACTTTTCCCATTCTTTTCTTTCACTTACTCGCCACTATGCAAATTTACTGGCTTAAGTTGAATCAAGACCTCACATGTCCTTGTTGTTCCAACCCAGTTTTCTGAGTGAGCGATATGGTTCTAAGTTTTCTTCCATTTGATCACCCTTTATAAACAAATCGTGACATAAATTGATGGGCGTCGGGCTCTGATCTGCTCCTGTTACAATCTAAGAATTCTTAGTCTTTACAATCAAAAACAAAGTTTTCTTCAAAAATATCACCACTTACCCCTTCCTTAATTTCTCCTTCTGCGGAGTTTATATAGAAGAAGCACATAATTATAAAGATCCAAAAGAAATGGATCTGAAAACCTCCTCATCCATATTTAGTTTATGGCTTCAAATAATCAAGGAGGAGATAATATATGATCTCCAAGTCAAATTTATGAGGTGGCTCATCAACTATTGTCTATGAGTTATTTTAGGAAAATAAAGTTGGCAAATTCCTGAAAAATAGGGTCTAAAGATCGCTTCATATATCCAAAACCATGATAGTTGTGTAAAACTTGAGAGAGGTTTTTTGTAAATCAATCTGTTCCCGACAAAAACCTTTTCCATAGTTTTAAAATTCATCTCCAGTTTCTCGGAAAACATGCCTAAAATTAGTGTCTAAAACATGAAACTGATTTTTGCGAAATTCTGAAAAAATAGGCCTCAAAGATATATTCGAATATCTCAAACTGTGATAGTTGTTTCAAAACAGAGAGAGATTTTTCTAAATCATTCCATTCCTGACAAAAACCTTTCCCAGTGTTTTAAAATTCGTCTCCAGTTTCTCGGAGAACATTCCCAAAGTTGGTGTCTAAAACAATAAAAAACAACAAGCTACAAGAAGATTTCGGTAGCACCTTTATTTTCATGCAGAT
The DNA here is from genome assembly GCA_000966675.3 of Picea glauca. Classification (NCBI taxonomy): domain Eukaryota; kingdom Viridiplantae; phylum Streptophyta; class Pinopsida; order Pinales; family Pinaceae; genus Picea; species Picea glauca. The sequence continues at coordinate 8,587 of JZKD02S0275835.1, read as the reverse complement.
TTTTTATATTTGCTTTGTTGATGCATCCCATGTAGCTCTTTTGTCTATGGAATGTAGTCAAATTCTTGCTTGATCTCAACCTTCTCTACATTTTCTTTAAGAACAATCAAATGGTCTTGTTCCAAAGAGGACTTGGTTAAAGCTTCAGAGTTTAGACTTTTTTTGTTGTTGTTGCTCTAATTACATGCCTCATTAGAGGCTCTACAATTTGGTTACCCTTCTCATCCTTTCTCTGTTTCTTCGTAGGTTTATTATGATGTTCTTCTTCAAGATCCAATTTAACTTTTTTCAACTTGTGTGAAGAAGTAACTGGTGACTGTCCCTTTTCCTCCTTTGTACTTTCCATTGTATCATCATCAATGATAATTACATTTTCTTTCTTAATAGTAGGGTGGAATAAGGCCTTTGAATTTAACCTCGGCTTATTAGTTTCCATGGTTTTAGATATGTTGGGATAATTCACAATTGGTTTACTATTTCCATTCTTGCTCAATCTCTTACCTCTAACTCCTGCAACAGGTTCATCTTTTGGAACATGGGACTCAGTCTGAGTTTGAATTTCCATCCTTGATTCTTTTTTTAATTTATTTCGCTGTGTTCTGGTCATCTTGGCTACAAGGAAATATTTATGTAAATCCTCAGCCTCATGCTCTGACTGAAACTTTCTTTTGTTGGATAGGGTTAGTCTGGCTACAGGGGAACTTTCTTCACTGTAACAACAAGAGTTTTAGGAACCCTCTTTACCTTTTTGGATTTCTGTTTTAGAGTGGTTTTATGCTTGGATCCTTGTTCTTCAAGTTTGAGTGATTCAATCAACCGGTCCCAAGAACGCTAGACTTATCCAAACATAGAGTACTATCACCATTCAAATGCATCAACAACCTAATATGATAAATATGGACAAGGGAAAAATTTCCCTTCACATGTAATGTACCTGCGAATAATCATTAAAGTAGTCTGCCATTCTTTCTTCATCCAACTCTGTGGAATACCCTGACTCCAGTTAAGGATTTATCATTCTGGAAGTAAAAACTGATTTACAATTTCCACCTTGCATCTTTGAATTTCTGTGAGATTTTAGGATAAGCTGCAAGCAATTCTACACCCTATGGTTCTAAACGAGTGATTGGCCCAATTTTCTTAGGTGCCATGATATCGATTATAATCCCTGAATATATGAGATTACTTAGGATTTCTATCAGTAGTATTTGGAACCTATGAAAATATGAAAGTTGTGAAAGATTTCCATTTCCTGCAAAACATGTATAAACTGATACAAAGATATAATGAAGGACTCATGTATCATATGTTATGAATCATAACAGGAAACCTGTGAATTGATATCGTACTTATTGAGTACAAAACCAATCCCTTTGAATAAGGATCAAAACTGAAAAACATGACCTGATCCTAATCATAAATGATATTGAATTTAGGCAATGATCTCAGACAGTTTCTGGCATGATCTTTGGGAGTTGGGGCATTTGAAATAAGGATTATTCCTGGCACTATAAGAATAACATTATTCTTGTAGCGCCTTTTCCCTTTGCGAAATTTCAAATTTAAAATGAGAAAAAAGGGCTTGTATCTTGATGGAAAGATCATAAATGTCTTATTCTAACCTTAATCACACTAAAACATGTCAAAAATGCTTTAAAAGGATAATGCAAGCACACTTTAAAAGATGTAGAAGAAGAAAATCAAAGCTTAAAATGAAGTTAGGAAAGGGTAGGGCAGGGAAAAGAGTAGTTCAACAGTCATTAACAAAATTAAGGACTAACACTCCCTATAGGTCAATGATGGAAGGTAAGAAGGGCTTGAAAAGATTCTCGTAGATGGTAGAAGATATGCCACAACATAGTAGACTTGCCAAGTGGTGATTATACCTACTCAAGACACAATGAAAACAAAGATACAAGCCCAATAATATGTTGGACAAGCAAGTTAATCTTGTTGTCCCTAATTGCAGCAGTAAACAACAATATATATCAGCAACAAAACGATAATAAGAGCTGCAAATAAAGATGCTAAAAGTCTAGTTAATATTTGCAAGTGACAAGCTAGCAATGACTAGTTTAACTCAAATATTAATGCATAAGACTTTAGCAATGAAACAAGGTTGTAAGTAAAAGGTATCGCATAGATATTGTTTCAGCCTTATGGCTGTATAAAATAAGTTGTTACAACAATAAATTCAACCACTAAAACTTACAAAGAGTCTACCCAAAATATGCACTGAGATTAGTAGATTATTGTGGCAAACTTTTAGCAAATTCCAATGGTTGAAAAGTGAGTTATTAAGAGAGTTGTATTAGGGTTTATGCAGCCCTAATGGCTGAAGATGAAAGTTTATAATAGCAGAAAGAATAAGTCCAAGGAGAAAGACACCCTAATGGCTCAAAGGTGCATTAGGCACAAAGATCACTTTCTAATTTAGACGATCTCAAAATTTCACGTTTACCAATGCAACATTTTATTTCTCCAATGCAATTGACTAGTGCCTTTAACTATTGGGTAAATGGAGTCTCTTGATCCAACAAGTTGGATGAGTTACTTCCTTAGGGGTGTAAGCCCTTTTACTCCCCAAGGAAAACCTAGGAGGGTGTAAGCCCTTTTACTCCTCCTTGTATCCTTTGTACAACAAATTATTTCACAACAATTATGATGGACTTGGATGGGGTTGTATGCCCTTATACTCCCCAATAGATCATCAAATAACCTTACAACCAAGAAAAGAGAGAAATAAGCTTGTAACTCTTACCTAGTTGAAGCATTAACAATATAGAACCTTGATTCACCAAATAAAATACACCATAAAGCAAGAAATATCCTCCAAGAGAGATAGTGCAATACTTCATCCACCAATAGCCCAAAGAAACCAAGACAAGAGTACAAGAGAGAAGATATTTCCCAAAGAGGGTGCAAATTTCAGCTAGGAAAACCTCTCACAATGGGATATCTATGATGAAAATGAGATACACATGATCTATATTTATACAAAATGTTCTAAACATAGTTTGTCCACATAATTTAGGGTAAACCACAAGATAAGGTGTCAAAACCCCTAATATTTTCCATTTACAAAATAATATTATTTAATTCATACTTTTGCACATGAAAGAAACCCTAAAACATGACGTCACCCTCCTTTTCAGTAACTTTTTGCACTTTAAGTCAAGTCTTTGAGTTGGAGATGGGTGAGATAAGCCTCCAAAGGCTAGGTGTATTTGATCCAAGTCATATCCTCCACGATCCATGGGCTCTTTCCTCCAAAACATGCATAGTGTCCTCAACCACCACCAAATTCTAGGCCTACTATGACGTCAAGTCCTCAAGGGTGATGTTTTGGCCTTCTTGGGAAAAATGTTTGGGTGGTAGGGGCTAGATTAGGTCCTCCATGACATATTCTATGCCTCCAAAGGCATGTCTTCATGATCCAGCATGTGGGCCCTTGGCATCCAACCTGTGGGATTCAAGCCCCATGGAATCCCAAGCTAGTCTTGTTCCTCCAAAATTGTCCACCAGTTGGGTCTTGCAAAGACAAATGGATACACCATCCAAGGATCTCAAGTCAAAGAATCACGATGAGTAAATAAAACCAATAAAAGAGCCATATAAGCAAGTACATCAAAACCACCTCATCAAAATAAACTAATGCTCAAAGACCCTATGCAATTTTCCAAGTTTAGGCATGGGAGGGTTGACAAAAGGACCTATTGGGTGAATCGTTCCTCAAGTTTAGGGGTGTTTCCCGAGGGGACCTACCTCTAATTAATGTGGATGAGGTGTCATGGATGAGGGGAAGACTTTTGGGCATGGGGTTCATGACATACAAAGGTTTGTAGTGTCTCACTTATGGGTGCCTTTGTAGAGTGTGTGTTGCACCTTCATTTTTAATGCAACCATTTTCCAAGCCAATTTGTTTCCTTTTATTAAAGGATGCTTCCAGGTTGAATCCAAGGTGGGGCTTCTACCTAAGCATGAAAAAATGTGCCCACCTTGACTCTACCCTAGTCAAATAATGCTTCCCCAAGTTGTAAATATGCATGGGGATTCTACCTAAGCAATAAAAACAGTGCCCACACATGCTCCACCCTGGTTGGCATTTTGTTATATTTATTTTTCACGAGTCTCATTAGTTTCTTATGAGAGGCATATAATTGTCCTCGTAATCCCTTGGTGAGCATATATAAGGTTAATGGTTTTTCTTTTATCTTTTTTCAACCACAAGCCTCTGGGCCTTCAGTCCCTTCTTCCCATGAAGTGAGGGACAACCCCTTCTTGGGTCGGTATACCTGGAAAACCAAAAAGGTGAGGAGATGAGGGGATGAAGTGTGTAAAGTGACAAGTATGGTCAGAAATGGCATGATGACTTGTCAAAAGGACCTCCCAGTAGCATACCTATCCCTAAGGGTGACCCACTTACTAGGGCACAATGTCAACCACCAAAGTGAAATAGGGAAAATAGCATAATGTCCAAGTAAATGTCACAAAATCAAAAGTAGTAGTATATGCAACAATCACAAATGCCTCAAATATTTAAATGACACTCAACATAATGCCTAACTTCTACCTCATGGAGAGAGACCCAATGTTTTTCAGAGGCCAACTGATTTGGTGGATACTATCATGATCAACCTGGAGCTGTGGTGGTGAAGTGGGTCTCTTCCTATGCAAGTGGACATTGTTGGTCAAGTTTTCTCACAGTACTCCATGTATGCAACCCGAGGGCCTCGAGACATCATCTCCTTATTTATCCCTAGGAGTTCGGGATAACAAATATTTTTCTCTTTAATGGCAAATGATACTTGGGATCTTGTACCTCTTCTGAAAGGAAGAAAACTTGTCATATGTAAATGGGTGTACAAAATAAGTATGCATCATATGGAAGTGTTGAAAGACACAAGGGTCGGATAGTTTCCAAAGGGTTCTCTCAAGATGAAGGCATATAATATAATGAAACATCTTTCCCAGAGCCAAAATGAATTCCATCCTCCTTATTCTTTCCCTTTATACCTCACATAAATGGGAGGTCCATCAGATCGATGTTAAGTCGCCCTTCATCCATGGGTATTTGTAAGAATAAATCTACGTGGAGCAACCTCATAGATATGTCCAAAATGACTCCAACCTTATTTTTCGCCTTAAGAAATCTCTTTATGGTCTTAAGCAAGACCCTCGAGATTGGTATGCTAGAATGGATAACTTTCTTCTAGACACTGACTTTTCTAGATGTCATTCTGACCCTAATGTATATACTAAGAAATTAGGAAGCCATCTTATAATCTTTGTTCTTGATGTCGATTACCTTATCCTCACTAGCAGTGACCCCAAAAATTTAACCCACATGAAATCTATCCTTAGAAAGAAATTTGAAATGACAGACTTATGCTACTTACATTATTTCCTTGGCCTCTAAGTATTACAAACCAAGGAAGGAATCTTTATTTCCCGGTCTAAGTATCCTTGCAACCTTCTTCATCGCTTTCACATGGAAAATTCTAAACAACCCCTCTTCCTTCTAGTCCAGAGAGCATAACTTTTCCACCCTAGCCCAGCCCCTTCTCGTCTCGTTGTTGCGACGTTGGATTTCATCACCAACTAGTGGCTTCAAAATTAGAAGGTCTTGTTTTCTTGGTGTTGCTTCCTAGATTTTGTTTACTAGCGCATGTTGTTTGTTTCTCGAAGTTGACCATAGGATTTTCTTCGTGAAGTTTGTCACTCATTTACAATAGCTCCTCCACTTCGTTCACGTAGAATGCAGGGTTTATCTCCAGAGCATCTGGAAGGTTCTCAACCCTTGCCTACAAGTACACCTGAAGGCTCTCCTCAGCAAAGTGAAGTCCCAGTCGTCACCACACCGCAAGTGGAACGCACTGACTCTCTAGAACATTTTCAAATTACAAATACTCAAGAGGACTTTCGACTTCACCCCGATTCTGAGCGACGTTTTATGCGAGCAAACTCTTCCGAGGACTTAATTGTTGTGTATTCTGGATCACTGACTGGACCTAGGGACCAAGATCCTTTTTTGGTCTACAGGCGTTTTTTGACGGGACCTTTTTGGTCCAGGTTCACCTATGATTTCCGAAATCAACCCACCTGTGATTTTCGAAATCTATAGTACAGAGATAGTACCGTTGACCACCGCTTATCACTTTACCGTCCCTACCGAAATGGCCCATCTCACAGCTATTACGAGTGTTCCAACCGGGTTTACTGGGGTTAGTCTTGCTCCCATCAACACACCGCAAACACCCAACGTCACTCCGACACTACCACCCAGATACCGTGCGTTGAATGCTTCCATTCCTACTCCTACGCAAACTCCAACCGGCTCTCCTGGTGGTCCTTTTTCTTCTGGGAACTCTCTTCCCGATATTATTCCAACACTCCCTCAATTTCCTTTTGGAGGACCTTCTTCATCTTCCACTGGCAGTCTTAATCCTAGTGGCGCTATTCCATCATTCACTCCAAATTACCAGTTACCGGTTGGTGGACAATTTCACCAAGGTGGTCTGACTCAACCCCCTCTCAGCGGGCAAATTCCTTTTGGAACACAATTCCCAATTGGAACATTTCCCCCAATTGGAACACCACCTTCGATGGAAGGACCAACCCCACCTTATGGGAAAAACATACCTCCGTCCTTAGCCCAGTATTGGAATCAGTTGATACAAAATCCTCCTCAAACGACTAGGGGGAAACAGTTTCCAGCTGCGTCCGTAACACCCCCTAGTATGGGCCAACCATATCCAGGTTCATTCAATCCCATTTGGGGGAAAAATGCTCAAACTCAAGCCCCTGTTCCAGGGTATACTCTTATGAGCTACTATCCTCTCCAACCACCACCAAATATGCCTGGGTCTTCACATTATATGTAGACTGTTTATGGTCCTACTGGTTTGTCGACAGGGCTTCCTCCCCAAAGCCACCAATACCCACAGGTGAATCGACAGTTACCCTTTCTCGCCACTTTGGATCTTCTGTATTTGTCAAGGATTTTAAATGATCCTATTCGTCACTCTCCCCAATGGCCTGTTATACCAGCCAAGCTTCCATCAGACATTCCTAAATTCGACAGCAAAGCAGGAGAGGACCCCAACAATCATGTTATGACTTTTCACATATGGTGTTCATCCAACTCATTGATGGATGACTCTATTCGTTTACGTCTTTTTCAACGAACCCTCATAGGTTTTGCTGTGAAGTGGTATATTGAATTGCCACGAGGTTTCTTCTCTGACTTCAACACCCTAGCTATGTCTTTCCTTACACATTACCAGTTATCGATCCGTTATGACATCGGGACCGAGATTTTGAATTCCTTCAAACAGAACAAAGCCACTCATATATCTGATCACATCCATGAGTGGCAAAGGAGACGATGTCTAATTAAACTTGAGCTCCCCAATTAGTTGCTGGCAGAGTGGTTCACAAAATCATTTGTGAACGACATCGGTAAGGACATTTCCATGGGTGGTGTAGTCATGGAAGAGCAGGCTATAAGTCGTGCTCAATATCTTGACCTCGTTTACTCACAAACGGGAACCCTTTATGATTTACTACTTGACTTACCCCGTCCTAATACTTCTATCACTTCAACTACTCCAACTACCTCACATGCAGCTAACGGTGTGATTGGCTCTTCCTAGGCCCAACCACATTATTCCTCAAGCACAAACCCCAAATCTGCTTCTTCTAATGTTCAAAATGCTCTGTCTCCTGCCCCTCCCACCGACAAGACTTCTGAGGTAAATGCGGTCCAATCTACCCCAGCCGGTAAAAATAAATCTAAAAAGGGGAGAGGTAAGAATAAGGAGGGAAAAAATCATTCTCAAGCAGAGAAAACCAAAACTACCCCTGTTGATGATCGGGATAAGCGCAAACCACGATACCCTTGTCTTATCTGTGGTGATGATCACTACACGAAGGATTGTCCACGATGTGTCGAGGTTACTAAGTTCCTTCAAGGAGCTCCAAAACCACTTGCACCGACCGTTTTGTCCCAACCCTTCCCGTCTCAACAACAGGCCCAATGGATCATTCATGACCAACCCTCCTCTTCTACTACATCATATGTTTTGATGTGTACTCGTGATTCTATGCAGAGCAATGTTGCACTCACTACTCGCGCCAAAGATTATTCTCCCTCTAAAGAGAAGGTTGATGATCTATCACCTTCCTCGGCACAACCCTCTCCATCGACTTGTTAGAAAAATAAGACCGCGAAGCAATAAAATAAAACAAATGCAGAAACAAAACACAGAAGACACACAATACAAGAGAGACACAGATTTACGTGGTTCACCCAGTGTGGGCTATGTCCACCAGAGAAATTGTCAGGTCCTTCCTTTATTATTATCCAGCAAATGAAGGGATACAGCCTACAGCAAAACCCACTGTAACTTCCTCTTCTTTCTCTCACAGTCTCCTCTCTCAGAATACAATATTCACCATCATCAATAGCCATAATACATTTCCCTCATAAAAGAGGGTTGCCTTCTAGGGCAAAAAACCCTAACATAATCTCTACCATTAGATCTACGACCTTATAATGAACGGTCCAGATTTACAATGAAATTAC
>JZKD02S0275813.1:7965-20471 GCA_000966675.3 Picea glauca | reverse complement strand
TGGAAGGACACCATGTCAATGGACAAAACTTGGTCATGGCTTCCAAGAGATCTTCACTAGATGGAAGAAAATCACTCTGGAAGGGACTCATGTCGAGGGTCTCATCAGGGGTAAGGAGATCAGGCTCCAATAGCCCTACCGAAGAGATCACCATGTCAAGTATCGGATCCAAATCATTTGAAGTTGAAGGCATGGGAGACAGTGGAAAATCAACATCAGGAGGGGAGATAGAGTGTATATCTGCCCAAATTTCTTCATGAGGGGGAAGAAAAGAGGATCAATGATGGTCATCATCTTGAGGTAGCTCGTCATTGCTTAACATTTGCATAATAGATTCATTCGAGGGAAAAATTGGGGAAATGTAGTCGTTCACAGACGACAAGGAACTTAACCATGATGGCATCGAGTAACTTTCAGGTGCCAATAGATGTTGGTCATCTGATGAGGGAGAATTGGATTGGATAGAAACGTATGATTTTTTGGCTGGACTAAGTGGCGTGATGTCACCTAGTGCATCGAATTCCAATGGACTAGGTACAATCCAAGGGTCAGATGATTCCAAATATTGATAAGCCGCGGTCGAAATCATATCGACAGTGGAAATATGATGTGTAGTCGGTGGAAGTGGTGTAAGGAAGGTACCCATGAGGCTAGAATATTTCAGTAATCCAACACAAACACTTTCATACATGATCTTGTGGTCTCCCAAGAAAGGAATGTTGTTGGTAGTGGGAGTGTGAGCATCGGTCGTGAAAAAATCTAATTGATCAACAGTGACAATTTTTCCCTAATGAGGAAATTGTACACATCAAAAGACCAATGAGGCAACGACAATCATACCATAAAACCAACTTATTCCAAGTAACAAGTTGTAATCGAGGGGAGCATCAACCACCTCGACATCAACAGTGACAATTTTGCCACCCAATTGGATGGGCAGGGACTGTAAAAGCCCATAGGGATAAAAATATCGCCCATCAAAGGCGCGTAAAATCATTGGGGATTTGTTAAGTGCGGGTGATTTTAAACCTTTCCAAAATACTAAATACATGACACAAGTTGAGGCTCCCTCATCCAGAATAGTTCGTTGGATTTGTTGATTGTGAACAAAAACATCAACTTGGAATGCAAGTTGGTGGGAGAGTCGAGACGTATAATTGTACAGGTTAAACATGATATGGTTGGATGACTAAGGATCAACAATGCCAATAGCAGCCAAGAGAATTCTACGTTGACTGGGGAAGTGCTTTAGAACTTCTAATGCAGACATAACACACAGTGCTTGAGCCAATCCTCAACACTGTTGTAGTTTTGGGTGGCACATGAAATAGGATTAAAGGTAGATTTACGGATAGTGCTCTTAGGAGGGTGTAAGATAGAGTCAAACATAGGTTTCTCAATCTGAAGTGGTCGAGACAGAGTATTAACCGATGGAGGACTAACGAAGGACGGTGATGAATATGGTAAAGTATCGGTACCGTTAGTTTCTTTTCCTTTGTCAGGGTTACCTGGTGTGTCGTATGTATTAGAGCGAGTGGTCAAATTAATACCATTAAACATATAAATATGTGCACTCATCGAGGCCTCATCATGAGGGTGGTTATAACTTCTCCCAGGAGAGGGGGTTTGAGAAACCATGGATTGTTGCTATGGAAAAGGTTGACTAAGCACAACAGGTTGTGAATTTCCCTAGAAACGTTTGGCCACTTCATTGCGATGTGGACAGTCTCGAGTGTAATTATCATCACCACAAATGATACATGGGAATTTTAGTTTATGTTTTGGTTTCTTTTCGGTAACAGCTGTATGAGCTTGATTTTTTGGTTGTTCATTGTTATTAGTATTTTTTTATTTATTTTTTGTCTTCTTCTTACCTCTGAATTGTTGTTAAGGGGAATATTGAATTGTATTCACCTCAGATATGTGAGTTTGGGGGAAGGTAGAGGAGAGTGTGGTTGAATGGGAAGTATATTGAGTTTTGACGGAAACGATAACACCGTCCACATGAGATGAGGATGATGGCTTGGATGGATCGGTATTAGCTCGAGCATAATTCAAAACAAAATCATACAAAGTACCAGATTGTGAATAAACCAAATATAAGTACTGAGCCCGAGCAATGGTTTCTTCCTCGGTGACTGCGCCACCCATAGCGACATCGTGAGTGATTGGGGATAAAAGTGATTTAGTAAGCCATTCCACCAATAATATGTCAGTAATGATTACCTTGATCATTCTTCATCATCATCTCCACTCATGAATATGGTTAGAGATATGCAAAGAGTCAATTTGACGAAGGGAGGTCAAGAGTTCAATACCCGTCTCATAGAAAATAGGTAGTTTAAAGTGCATGAGGAAAGACATGGAAAGGGAGTTGAAATCATGAAAAGAAGCATGTGGTAGTTCAATATACCACTTTGCTGTAGAGACAGTAAGTGTTCGATGGAAAAGACGCAAACGTATAGAATCATCCATGAGGGAGTTTGATGAACACCACAAATGGAAAGTCACCACATGGTTATTGGGATCTTCACTAGATTTTCCGTCAAATTTAGGAATATCAGAAGGAAGTTTAGCTAGAATAACTGGCCAAACCGGTGAATGAAAAATAGGATCATTAGTTAACCGAGACAAGTCTGGGAGATCCATAGTCACAAGGAAAGGTAGTTGTCGATTAATTTGTAGATGATACTGGTGTGGCATTGGACCACCAATAGGACCATAAATTGGGTTAGGTGGATAGTTGTAACTAGTAGGTCCTCCTACATACGGTTGTTGCTGACCAGGATAAATAAGATTTGATCATGGCTGAGAAACATTTGCATAACACGGTGGGTTCTGAGCATTATAAGACGGGTGATTTTCTTTCCCAAAAAGAGGATGAATAGTCTTCCCTTTAGGAGGGTAAGGAGTAGATCCAGGAGGCAGATACACATTAGACCCATGGGGAGGATAAGATTGTTGTCCTTGAGGACTCCAGGTGGTGTTTGGGATGCCGCCCTGATAAGGTTGTCCATAAGATGGTCCGAAAAGGACAAGATTTGATACTCCTCCTTGTGGGTTATGATCTGAGTGCCCCCCAACATTCAGTTGGGTAAATGTGCCTCTGGAAGATACTCCCCAATATTTTTAAGGGTTTCTAGCATACAAAGGTTTCCCCAATGCCAGCGGTGGATTTACGACCGAGGTATGACTGGAAAAGGGAGGTTTCCCTCCAGGAAGAACATGAAAAGGGGGTTGTCCCCCGGGAGGGGCAGGCCTGCCATAGGATGGAGGTATTACAGGAGGGACAAGTTCACTATATGGTGGTTTCCCTCCAGTCAGTTGTATTTGGTTGGAAAGGGTCTGCATTCTCGGGTGAAAATATGTCTCTGAAGGATCGTGCAGAACATGTGGAGTTGTAGAGTGAAAGTTCATAAAAGTGGGGGTAGGGATCGAAGTGCCTTGGGAATGAGTAGAGTTGATGATTCTAGCATTAGGATAGACTTGTGCTGACCCAACAGTAGGGTTAATGACCCGCTCGATGGGTTGATTCATCGTTTTACCAGATGGCCCACTTTCAATGGGAGGGCCATGAAGATTAAAGAGTTGTCAAAAGGATTCAAAATTCTCATAGAGATCGCATCCTGATGAAGTCCTCCATATAGAACGAGAAAGTGTGGGATTTGTATCTACTGCAGTGGTAGGACGAACAAGAGTCCTATACTCATCACCAAAGGTTGGTTCTACGGATCCCATATATGTGTCGGCAAAAGATATCACATGTAACTATGGGACCTCTTCCCCTATGACATTCCCAAGGAAGTCTAAACGAAGAAAAAGTGGTTCGAGAGGGATTACCAACACATATGTAGTATGAGGAGTGGGATTCTCAATTGTAACCAAAGAGCCTTCTGAATTGTCTAATGGAGGAGTAACAACACTCCCAACGTAAGATTGATTTTTTACCTCTCCACGGTAGTTGTCTTCTATAGGGTTAGGAGGTAAGGGTTGGTAGCCTTCCAGAGGTAGCCCTTGCATCCTACGTGATCAGCGAAGACCTTTATCATCTACAGGCTCAATTTTGGAGAATAACAATACATGATGAAAATCTAAGGCCAACTAATGAAAAGAAACAACATACGCTAATAAAATCTAGGAATCAAAACCAGGCAAACAAAACTTCTCTCGATGATCGTACTAGTTGGTGATGAAATCCAATGTCACATGATCAAGTGAAGAAGGGGATAGGATATGGTGGAACAATTACAATGACGACCTTCTTAACGGACTTTCACCTTGGTGCAAGCTTCCACGCAGTAATTTTGGATTTACCCTCCAACGAGCCCGAGTGAGTTTGACCAATGTCTATCTAGGGTACAGTGAGACTTCCCTTTACTGTCACCTCATGTAAGTACCTAAGGATTATGGCAACTAAGGACACCAACTCATAGTCATCCGCTGGGCGGGTACATTCGACAGTCCGATCCGAACGTATGGGTAGGATAACAAGTTTGAAATCAACTCAAGAGGCTCCCACACATAATCGTGGGTATACCCTCAAGTGACCCCGAATATATGATCCAACCACTACAAATAGTTTAACCACAAAGGGATAATCTCCATAAATCACCTGAATGCGAACTCATGCGTCACCCCTGTGTGAGAAGGGGATCCAAGAAAGCCTATGCGACAATTGGATTTGACTCTCCCTATCTCAATATGCTAATTTTTGTTTTCAAAACTTTGGAGAGTTGTACTCATAGCCTAATCCAAAGTGTTAATCCTAGTCTAATGTTGGTGGAAGATCCTGAAAACAAAAAATGTTCTAGATAATTTTTAATTAGCGTTGATTTTATGGTTTTTCTTTACTCAAAGGGTGTATGCAAATGAAACTGATGGTATGATAACTCAATTCCCAAAAATGCACAAGAAGATGATAAGAAGTCATTTCTTTCGATGAATGGCTATTAAAGGGAAAGAGAAAAGTTTTTTTCACTATCAAACACTAATATGCAATGCCCTCAAACAATTTGTTTCTCACTCAAATCCAATGCAATGCTAAAAATTTCAGAAATGCCTTCTAATATCCAAACCAATCACTAAAATATGTCCTTTTGTTTATATGTGAATGATAATCAGATACAAGACTTCTAAATGTCAATCAGACTTCAATATTAAACAATCAGAAGCAAACCTCACACAAAACAAAAAATACACTCTCGTCGTGAAATAGACATGAAGGACAAAGATAACCAAATTGCAAACAAAAACCAAAAAATCATCCAAAAAAAGAGAAATGATGGAAAGTTGACCTCAAATATCAAATGAAAAGGTTCACAGACCTTTGGATTTCCTCACAAAAGTTTTCACTCAGTGAGATAAAGGAGAAGAAATCAGCAAGTTAACTCTAGGTCAGCAAAGACAAAGAGTGGCTTCAAGGCAAGGAAATAAAATGCCAAAATCCCAAACAAAAGAGGATGAATTATCAGAAATAAGGGTGTTTGAAAGCCAATACCAAGATGGAGTGAGAGTATGAGACCCTGAGCAAATGCCAAAACCAAGAAATAACTTCAGAAAATGAAAATTGTGGAGAATTTCTCACAAAAATGGGGTAGTGCTCTGGTGTAAGGGGCACCAGAGCGTTCCAGTGCTCTCTGTAAGACTAAATGGGGGTGCTACCACTTTGAAAACAACAGGAGGGGAGCGATATTCTCCAAAAACTCATAACAAAAGTCCAAAAACTCAAGGAAATTCAGTCAATCAAGGTGATCCTGATGACATAAAGAGGAAATCAAACAAATCTAAGAATAAAAAAGACAACGTGGAGAAGATCAAATCAGTGGGAAAAGTACCAAAACAATATCTGGGAATGGAAACAAAAATCAGAGCTCCTCCCAAGTGGAGTCGCCAATTTCTGTTGTAGGTGAATCCCCCTATGGACAAGTGGATTCCCTCTTGGTCTCTAGAGTCCTAAGGACAAGATAGAAAAGTTCTTAACATGGACACTGACTTCCTTTTAGATCTAATCAAGCTAATAAATGAAAGAGAAGGAGAAAGATATGTACCTCATTAGCGACGCTCATCCTTGCAAAGTCCTGGCTGAGCTTCAATCCTGAGCTCCCTGATAGATGATGTAGGACAAACAAAGGTACAAAAGACTTCCTACTCTATTTACATTATCTCAATCATAGACCCATCTACTGCAGACAAACTCATATGGAACAAGCATAAGTTTGAAAGAAACAGACCAAACATTGTTTATTAATGAGAATAAGTTAAAGTACTTACAATCCTTTGAATGAAGGTGCATTATCTTCTTCCAGTTCTCCTTGTCTAACCTCTTTTCTCAAGTAATCTCCATTGATTGCTTTGATGATATCACACTCATGAGATCATAAATTTCACATATCCAATATTTTCCATGTACCTTTGACCATGAGAAGGCCTCCTTATATAACCTTGGAGAGGTCCAACCAGTTGAGATATATTTGGGATAAGTTGAGGATTCCTCTCCTTTAGTTGAGGATATTCCCTAAGATCGTTCCTTGACCATCTATTCAAATCCAACTACCTTCAGGAGTTGAGGGATTCTTCCCTTATTTGTCTCAACAAACCCAAAATTTGCTAAAAAAAAAGGGTAGCACTCCCCCAAAAGGGTGCACAGGGCACTCAAACACTCTGCCAAAGAGGCTCAGGGAGCACCAACACTCCCTGATAGTGGGTAGGGGAGCGCTCCTCTCCAAAATCCATTTTTAGTGGTTTTTTCAATGGAAAACGGTTTGTACTCCCTGTCAAGTGACTTCTCTTCTTCAAAACTAGTCTTTGGGGTGTCTTAAGTGTATTTGTGATGTCGTTAGAGGCACGACATAGGCAATATGGAAGTATAATTTTTGTGACACTTGCAAAACTTGTAGTTAAGATGCGACACCTGTGGACAAGATGAAACACTTGTGGACAAGATGGAAACTTACAACACTTGTAATGACGACACTTGCAAGACTATCGAAGTGTGTAATTTTGAGGTGTAACAATTATGGTAGAACAACCATTTTTCCAATGGGGAATTAATGTTGTTGGGATGATTAATCCAAAATATAGCAAGGGGCATCTATACATTCTGAAAACCACTGATTATTTCATGAAATGGTTGGAAGCGGTGGTGCTAAAGAAGGATGATGATGAAGAACTGATTAAATTCCTCAAAGACAACATTCTTTCAAGATTTGGTATCCTTTATAAATTTATGACAGACAATGGTTCTATCTTAATCGGGTCAAGGTTCACAAAGTTTTGCGGACTATATGGAATCAACATGGGTCAATAATCAAATTATTACCCACAAGGTAATGGCCTTGATGAATCCACAAACAAAACACTTGTGCATATAGTGAAGAAAACCATTGATAACAACTAGAGGAATTGGCATTTGAAGCTGAGATAAGCATTATGGGAAAGCATAACAACCCCAATGGATAGCACATGGATGT
Source organism: Picea glauca (assembly GCA_000966675.3). Taxonomy (NCBI): domain Eukaryota; kingdom Viridiplantae; phylum Streptophyta; class Pinopsida; order Pinales; family Pinaceae; genus Picea; species Picea glauca. Next base: position 13,002 of record JZKD02S0275813.1, on the reverse strand, counting down.
CTCCATATATGTTGGTTTATGGGAAAGAGGTGAAAATGTCGATTAGCCTTGATCTCAATGCATTGATCTCCGTGGTTAATACTGAGTATGTAGAAGATAGTTCACACATCCAGAAGAGAATCAACTAGTTGTCGAAGTTGGAAGAGGAATGAAGAAAATCCCTAAATCGAACTTCTCAGAGGCAACAAAATGTCAAGAGATATTTTGATTAAAACACATCTATGAAGAACTTCCAGAAGGGAGAGCTGGTGCTACTTTGGAACAAGGCCAAGGAGAATTTGTCCATGCATCCAAGTTCGAAGCACTCTGGATCAGACCATATGTCGTCGAGAATATATTGGGATTTAACTGATATATGCTCCAAGACATGAAATGAAAGAGGGTAATTCCTTTTGTCAATGGGAAACATTTGAAATGTTTCTTCTCCTAAGACTTTTTCATTCTCATTGTACATAATTTTATTTTTGTTCAGTTTGTATATTCTTAATGTGACTCCATAGCCCAATGGGAGGAAGAACTTGGTCATGAGATATTATGGATTCTTGACAACCGACAGGGGGTTATCATCCCACAGTTGGAGCATGTTGTTGAGATCGTTTCCCGCTTTTGAAATTTCCCTCCCCTTTTCTATTTTCCCAAATTCTTTTCTCCCTTTCTTTTCCCTCTTCTATACTTACCCATTTTTCCCTTCTACTTTCCCTTTCCAAATCTATAATTAGTTGTTTCTTTAGAACGGTGGGTTCCTGAGTTGGAGGACTTGCGGATCCTCATATCCATCCATACCCTCACATCACAAGTCCGATCGATCGTCATGCTATCCTATACTTAGCCAATTTTTAACCTGCTGCAGTTGTGGGTTCATGGGTTCTTGGGTTCACAAATGTCTCAAATCCCATTTTGCTCCCATCTATACCCACCACCCTCGCACTCTTCCCAATACACATTTAGTATGCTTTGAATTCTAACAAATCACCATGCATTTTTGTAAAAATTTTCATTAATAAGCGAAGGCCACGAGGACATATCCTATTAAAATGCATTAAACCAGGATTTACGATGGATTATATTATCCCTCTCAAGCGTTCATTTTAAACATTATCTGGAGCAAATGAACTTTTTTGTCAACTTATTGCAGCAACTCAAAAAAATTTATGTGCAGATACATTGAACATTTTTGGGCGTGAGGACCAGATCTTTCAGTGGTCTAGAGCATATTATTACTACTCATCCCCTTCTTTCCATAAGGAAGTAATCAAGACATCTAGAATTTCACACGTAGGTTGTGTCTTGTAAGTCTTTGACTGTAAGGAGTTGGTCTCCTGGTGCACCGAGATATATATTCCAAGACAATGTATCATTCAATTGTGGGATCATTCCCCTATATCTCTGGTTCTTCAAGTATTTTGTAAGATGTTGAGACTTCTCGAGCCAGTGCTTACCTTCGAGGGATAAGATTGAAAAAAATTATTAAAGAATCATGACAATGGGTTGGACCTATTACCTGAGTTCCTAAAGAAACCAACGACCATTCCCAAGGACATCATGAGATTTCAATTTAACTCATTCAAAAATTATTTCCAGGAAATTGCTTGGCTTTTCATGAGGATGACATCACAAGAAACTACAACCAACATTTCCCACAAGATTATTTACATTTTATACTTTACTATCAAGGAAGATGCCATATTCAATTGGGGCAAGTTGATTTCCATTTAAATCTCTTCCTGATTGTCACAATACAAGAAGGATAAGAATTTTTTTATGTCATCTTATTTGGTTTTCATGATAGCACATTGCTGTCAGTTTCTGAGATTATATGTGTGTAAGAAGGTAAAATATGATTTTGACCCAATAACCTTCTGGTAACAAAGATTATGGAGACATAAAGACTCCCAACATTTTTATGAAGCTTTTAATGATTTTGTCTCAGTTTTTAAAGGCTTTCTATTTGGAAAGGACACTCCCTAGATGTCTGACCAGGCGAGTAAGTTCCTGGATAGGAAGGGGACACTGGAAAAAATGGAGAATTACAATGTCATAAGGATTTTCAGTTCCAAGGAAAATCATTCCTTCCTTCCATGCCACATATGTGAAAAAATGTTTGTTACTGAAATAGCAAGGCAATACAACTATTGGTTGCATTTTTTCCATGAAAAGAGAAAAAATAAATTCATACCTCTTTCCTGGAAACTTGGGGACTTCATATTCAGAAATATGAACAAGATTGATGAATTTGCAGGCCATTTACATGGCCTCAATCTAATATATGTTGAAAGGTTAAAAGGGTTCGACCCTAGAGGAATTTATGTAGAACATCTACTGACAATTAGCTTCAACAATTCTTTTATTAATGTTATTCTGAATTAATATGGAGATAATGACTTGGGAACTCCTACTCATGACACTGGTGACCTAGAAACAATACTCAACACCAATGAGTTGTTCAAAAACAAAGAAAAATTTCCCGGCTAGAAGAGTTCCCAATACCCAACTATCACTTTAAAGAGTACAACATATTGGAGCAGTGCTCCAATGACCCACCAAATTAATAAAGTGACCAACAGTCCTTCGGGTGGAGGAGGAGATAAGAAATCTCCTTCGGGAAAAATTGAAAGTTCACATAAACTTCCCTTTAGGAAGAAAATAAAAAACATTGTACAAGAAGAGGAGGGACCTCGAGCTAAAAGAGATATCTGCGACCTCTCCCTCAAGGATATGGAAATCAAGATTTACATTGAAAAGTTTTCCCCAACACTGATAAGACAAAGGACATGGCTCACCAGAATCCTCTGATGGAAATAATTGAAAGCGTTGTTTTTGAGAGCGAGTCCAAAAATTTAATTATTGGGAAAAGAAATGTAAAGAATAAAAAAGGGAAATCTCGTTCTGAGGTTAACTTACAGAACATGCGACCTCCCAAATTTCCCAAATTCACCAAGCAACTGGAGATGTTCTAGACGATTCTATTGGAGGCCTTAAAGAAGAGAACTCCAATTTAAAGGAAAGAGTCAAAGAATTGGAAGAAACTTTGATGCCTCATTGAGTACTTGCTAGTCCTTTAGAAATAATTGAGCCTACAATACCTACAACAAAACTAAAAGGATCTTCAAGCCTACTCACATCATCCAGGGGATATGTGGAGAAGAACATTAAGAAAAGAATGGAATTAATTACAGAGGCTTGGGAGATTTCAAAGAACATGGTCTCTTTTGGAACGAGGGCACAAGCCTTCCATGAATATTTACAGGTGGATTTAAAAAATGAACAAGGTTTTTACCTTGACATGGTCGTACCCTTTGATTTTAAGGTTACCAATATGACAGAGTTGAGAAGAAGAGAGAATGATATCCCTTCTTCGAACCGAATAAAACAACTGAACACATGCTGGAAGGAAAAGGTTAAAAACTTGATTATCATTTTCCAAGCATGTAGCCAAGCCATAACAATGAAAGAATGATTATTCAAAAGGCTGACTGAAATAGACCTAACTGGAAGCATCAATGAGGTCCAAGACCCCAAATTGATTCTCAACTCATTTCTCCTAACTAATAAATTCTCTGAAAAACAAGTTGATATCTTTAAAGGGTTTTCATTTGAAAAGTTCTATGGCATTCTTGAGTATAATGAAGATAACGTGGAGAACTAGCCAGTGTATTATTCAGTAAAAAATCAAGATATTGAAGAAGCTTTGTGTAATATTTACAATGATCTAAGGGACTTGGAGGGCGAGATTTTCAATATAGAAATATGACATGAAATCAATGTTGCACCAATGAGAATCTATATCAAAGAGTGGTTTAAAAAATCTATCGACAAACTGACTGATGAAGGGAAAAAGGCAATTGAGATGGTTCCTGTAACCATCAATGAAAGCAATAAAAGGACATCAGCAAGAAAGTGACAAGAGGAGAGGAGATACCATCATAGTAATTTCGTATTGATCACATCCTTCTTTCTTTATCGATTTATTCATCGAGTTACTCCACCTCTTTAAATAGAAAGGTTTACCTGAACACTGATAATTTCCTTTTTCTTCTTACCAAGTCTTGTTGTCTTCTGCTACCCACTTTCTTCCTTCTACAAACTTGATTCTTATATATATTTTATTTATGGTCCGTGGGATCCCCAATCCCATTATTTATGACAAACACATTTAAATTTAAGAGAATATGTAATGAACTATATATTTTTTAGAAATTCCAAGAGAGCTATTTTGGGAACAATATCGATTATACTTTGTAACCCAGTTTTCTGAATATAAAGTATTTGAGGTTGATCTATCGGTATCTTTATTTGACTTGCCCAGGTATTACTTTGTCCAATATCTCTTATGCGTTCATATCATTTTCTTTTAATTTTTATCTGATCATAAATATTTATCCCTACTATGATGGATGTGAGGAAATTTTGTTTATTTTCTTTAAATGTGTGAATGCATGTGGTTCATGGTCCACTCTTAGGAACTATCCTTAAAAGAAAATAAAAAAAATTATGTTTTTATATTTTTACTTTCTTTTGATTACCATGGAAAACTTCTATAATAGTCCCAGATTTTGAATACCTTGAGTCCCACAAAAAATCATAACAGAGGAGTACCACCTCTATAAAAATGTAGGGGGATTTGTATCCTCGTAAGGTTGTTGTTTCAGTGCTAGAAATTCAAGTGTCAACAAAACTCCAACTCTCTTTCGAGTGGTAAACCCGATAACTCTTCTGAAAATACGTCTAGACACTCTTGTACTACATGAAGGATTTGTAATCATTCTGCATCACCATTTTCATTTAGTTCTAAGACTGCATAAATATTGCATACTTTGTGCATACTCTTTTGTAGTTGTAGGGAATAAATAAACCTCAACGACACTCCCTAGTTTCTTCCTAGAATCGCTCTTTTCTTCCCAAAATCATTTTTCAAACTTAACTGTTTTGTTTTACAGTTAAGTATCGCATCGTGCGATTCTAGGCAGTCCATACTAATCAGTATGTCATAATATCCTAATATCATGACACATAGGTTGAACTTCATTACAAAATCAC
>JZKD02S0275791.1:9478-20471 GCA_000966675.3 Picea glauca | reverse complement strand
TACAATTTCTAACTGGTAATGTTATGAATCTTGTTCTCTTTTATAGTAAGTTTTTCTTGTAATCTTATATTTTATTTTCATCTGTCTAAATCGGAGGAAATTAAAGTTCGGAATTCTTTTTAATTAATTAATGCATCGATGTAGTTGTGGTTTTTTTTTTCTTTTTTTTTTTAATACGCAATTTAAACTCAGACTCATCGCCTTCCAAGCGACTTCGCGCGCACTAAAATTTGACCCGTTCATTTATATTTAATGTGCATAGCAATATCACAAGGTAAAATTCTTTTCCGCACACATAAATCTACTGTGCATTTCTTCTTCGTCTCACCAACTACTTATGCGCACTACTCCGACATTGTGCGCTAATACCTACTGCGCATAGTTTCGATACCATGCACCAATATTCCACATGCATTTTTGTCCTATGCATGCACCATGTCAAGTTCAACATATTTTGTCATGCCCAAATATCTGTGCACACCACTTAATACACTGTCACGACACAACTTATACTCATACTTATGTGCGTACCAACCAAACTCCTTTGTGTTAAGCAATACTTGCGCACCCCATGTGCACCTTACTATGTGTGTGCTCACCACGCAAGGTTAAATTTAGCGCGTGAATCTACACATAATAATATTCTGCGCGACGCCACAATTTACTACGCACACTGGCACGCAATGTTTTCCCACACGGTGCCAAAATTTACAAGTGTTCCTGTACGCCAACCTTTTCCAAGGACACTCTGTGACTCCAATCCTAGTCACTTCGAAGTTACTTTTTTGTGAATCTTTGCTTCAACTGTACCCCTCTGGCCCATCCAAGCTCAGCGTTGAACTAAATCTCTGATACCAATTTGTAACGTTCCCCCGGCCAACCTCAAGCCGGAGTGTGCCACTGTAGAGCAACCACTCATGCTCTAACACCAATCGGTACACTCTTAGTAATCAACTGAGTTATACCACTTATATTTACTCTTTTTTTTTTCTTACTGCATGCAGCTAGAACATATATATAAAACATTCTTGCAGAATATTTAAAGTTAAACAACAATTTTCTTTCTGTAATATACGACTTTTATATGGAAATAATAGTAACTATAGATATGCGACATTTGCAGGAAATTACCATAAGCACACAAGCAATCATAATCACATATATGATAAAATCGTAACATGGGCATGTAAATAAAAAAACAACATATCATTTTATCATACAATTGGTACTTATCTTAGAAAGAATGTCACCAACTACTCACAGACCGTCCATGAACCTCCCATCCATAGACTACATTGTTCATCACTCTCAATAGTGAGTCACCCTCGAGCTGGGACTGAACTCCACCTAGGGTAAAGGGCTCCTATCCAGGCTAAGGCTCAAGGACAACAGGAAAGACTTTGTCTCATGTGCTCACTCAACTAACAACCTACAACCTCTCATTCCCCACATGCCTGTCCCACCCAAGAAAGTGTTCCCCTTCTCTGCTCAACAGTCCCTCAGCTGCCCCACTTCCCTTCCAGGGCTTCAGCAATAGGCTAGACCAGAATTCTCAGAGCGCTATAGCCGCAGTTTAGCACCTTTGGGAATTAGTCCCCAACAATTCTCTCGCTCATAGAACTTCTCACAGGCCTGACAACCTGCTTCTTCAATCCCAATCCAAACTAACCAGGTACACCAACCAAAAGGAGGTATGGGAATAGGTTCCGGAATGGTGAAATGGATGTCTCAAGGATAACAGAATGTGTGAGTGAAAATGGTCATGGAATCATTGACTGGATAACTAATTGTGTACAGGAATCACTATGAACTCTTCGTGAAAGTGATGGTGAGAATGATGGTCAGGCTCTACTCTCCTCCAAAAATCCCCCACCTTATGGAAAATATTCCCCAAATGAGCTAAGTCCCCCATGATATGAATGCATGTCCCCAACTTGACACTTGTCATATCGGAAGTTACTTTGGTCCACTTGTCTCCAACTTTAGAACTTAGGATAAAATAATTATCCATACTTTACGTTTTAGGAATATCAATATAACATTCCCTTGACTTTTGGCCCTCCCTTTCCCTAACTGGTAAGGTTCAGTTCCCCATATCTTTTATCGTGGTTGGTCTGCGCACAACGATGTATTTATATTAATCATGAGTCATGTACAAAGTAGGCGCATTGGCCCTTGACATCTAGGCATTTCAGCCTAATACCAAAACATACGCATCCTAGCTTATAGTAACCGGCTCACCAACCTATAATACATATCATATACACGAGGCTCGTTGTCCTCCATATTGCGCGCACCTTAGTTACTGCATGTGGTATCCTACGATGTGCATACTACATCATTTTATTNGAATGTCACCAACTACTCACAGACCATCCATGAACCTCCCATCCATAGACTACACTGTTCATCACTCTCAATAGTGAGTCACCCTCGAGCTGGGACTGAACTCCACCTAGGGTAAAGGGCTCCTATCCAGGCTAAGGCTCAAGGACAACAGGAAAGACTCTGTCTCATGTGCTCACTCAACTAACAACCTACAACCTCTCATTCCACACATGCCTGTCCCACCCAAGAAAGTGTTCCCCTTCTCTGCTCAACAATCCCTCAACTGCCCCACTTCCCTTCCAGGGCTTCAGTAATAGGCTGGACCGGAATTCTCAGAGCGCTATAGCCGCAGTTTAGCACCTATGGGAATTAGTCCCCAACAATTCTCTCGCTCATAGAACTTCTCACAGGTCTGACAACCTGCTTCTTCAATCCCACTCCAAACTAACCAGGTACACCAACCAAAAGGAGGTATGGGAATAGGTTCCAGAATGGTGAAATAGATGTCTCAAGGATAACAGAATGTGTGAGTGAAAATGGTCATGGAATCATTGACTGGATAACTAATTGTGTACAGGAATCACTATGAACTCTTCGTGAAAGTGATGGTGAGAATGATGGTCAGGCTCTACTCTCCTCCAAAAATCCCCCACCTTATGGAAAATATTCCCCAAATGAGCTAAGTCCCCCATGATATAAATGCATGTCCCCAACTTGACACTTGTCATATCAGAAGTTACTTTGGTCCACTTGTCTCCAACTTTAGAACTTAGGATAAAATAATTATCCATACTTTATGTTTTAGGAATATCAATATAACATTCCCTTGACTTTTGGCCCTCCCTTTCCCTAACTGGTAAAGTTCAGTTCCCCATATCTTTTATCGTGGTTGGTCTGCGCACAATGATGTATTTATATTAATCATGAGTCATCTACAAAGTAGGCGCATTGGCCCTTGACATCTAGGCATTTCAGCCTAATACCAAAACATACGCATCCTAGCTTATAGTAATCGGCTCACCAACCTATAATACATATCATATACACGAGGCTCGTTGTCCTCCATATTGCGCGCACCTTAGTTACTGCATGTGGTATCCTACGATGTGCATACTACATCATTTTATTGCGCATTTCATGCACACACTATGCCACATGATGTGCATTACCAAATGAGGTCAAAACAACTCACCATCTTAAGTATATTTATATTACATTTGAAATTGGGTTCGATCGAGGGATATTACAGTCGTTTTCCTACACATGTCTCTTTGCTATAAGCATTAGTGTGTTCCCTGCGCTTGGAACTAGTATTCTTTCTTGTGACACTCGTTCTTCCTTTGTAACGTAGCATTCTTTTATTATTTTTCAAGCTCTTTAAAAAATTGAAAAAGACAAAAAAAATTGAAAAAACCAAAAAGAGGGGACGGGAAATATGTATTCTTTTTTTGCAGCACAATGAGTCTCCCTTGGATAAATCACATCCTATCATTTGTTCGTCAAGCATTGGGATCTAATATGACCTTAGGAAGTTGTTCTCACTACATAGAGTTGTGTCCTCCTCTGTTTGGTTACTCTTCCAAACACATGGAGAGTTGGCGTTGCCTCCTACATCGTGAACTTATGTCAATGTCATGCTACTTGGGTCTAATCATCTTTCATGCTTTTGTCCAAGGGAAGTTTCACCCAACTTGAGTTGGCCTTTTTGCAGTTTGTCTCTTGAACTCATGAGTTGGCCATCAGAAATTCCAGTCAAGTCCTGATTCAAAATTGACGAATTTCTCTACCTGATCACCAAGATCCTCTTGTCTTTTTTCGACGAGCCATCAAAGACCTCAGGGTAGTGATTTATGCACTCTTATCATACTCCTACCTGAGTTTTGACGATCTTGAAGTTGTTGCTTGAGCTATGAAGTCCTCATCTCCAGCCATCGAGCATTAGTGGCTTCTTGAAGATGGATACTATACTTGTATATCTTTGATTTTGAGATGTAGATCTGTTGTGTATTTCTCACGAATACAATTTATATAGTTATATGACATGGATCTGCAGTTTATTTGATTGGCAACCATGATTTATTTCATCCCGAGCATGGGTATGCCCGCCTCGGAGAGACAATTGCTATTTTGGAGATGGCACCTCTCAAACTATGGTCTCGAGCTCACTCGATTTCGTACATTGGTGAATATTTTGTAATGTATTTCGGCCATCAGATTCTCTTCTAACCTCAGACATTAGGGGGCATCTGTTATAACGCTAAATTACTCTACACATGCATACATGGCCTTGGCCTTCTTACTTGCATCTTTTTCCAAAGCATTGTTGAGTTGCTCTTCTTAAAAAAAAAAAATTAGAAGATGTACACGCCCTTCACCATTATTTCCCACATACATATGCTTGTTGCACCACTACAGCTCGCGTATGTACGCATGTTGCACCATGAAAACCCGCGTATACTTGCAAAAGTTACAAAAAATGAAAGGTTGCAAGGAATTCATTGAGATTACGAGCTATTGGGTAGTNCGGCTCACCAACCTATAATACATATCATATACACGAGGCTCGTTGTCCTCCATATTGCGCGCACCTTAGTTACTGCATGTGGTATCCTACGATGTGCATACTACATCATTTTATTGCGCATTTCATGCACACACTATGCCACATGATGTGCATTACCAAATGAGGTCAAAACAACTCACCATCTTAAGTATATTTATATTACATTTGAAATTGGGTTCGATCGAGGGATATTACAGTCGTTTTCCTACACATGTCTCTTTGCTATAAGCATTAGTGTGTTCCCTGCGCTTGGAACTAGTATTCTTTCTTGTGACACTCGTTCTTCCTTTGTAACGTAGCATTCTTTTATTATTTTTCAAGCTCTTTAAAAAATTGAAAAAGACAAAAAAAATTGAAAAAACCAAAAAGAGGGGACGGGAAATATGTATTCTTTTTTTGCAGCACAATGAGTCTCCCTTGGATAAATCACATCCTATCATTTGTTCGTCAAGCATTGGGATCTAATATGACCTTAGGAAGTTGTTCTCACTACATAGAGTTGTGTCCTCCTCTGTTTGGTTACTCTTCCAAACACATGGAGAGTTGGCGTTGCCTCCTACATCGTGAACTTATGTCAATGTCATGCTACTTGGGTTTAATCATCTTTCATGCTTTTGTCCAAGGGAAGTTTCACCCAACTTGAGTTGGCCTTTTTGCAGTTTGTCTCTTGAACTCAAGAGTTGGCCATCAGAAATTCCAGTCAAGTCCTGATTTAAAATTGACGAATTTCTCTACCTGATCACCGAGATCCTCTTGTCTTTTCCTGACGAGCCATCAAAGACCTCAGGGTAGTGAGTTATGCACTCTTATCATAATCCTACCTGAGTTTTGACGATCTTGAAGTTGTTGCTTGAGCTATGAAGTCCTCATCTCCAGCCATCGAGCATTAGTGGCTTCTTGAAGTTGGATACTATACTTGTATATCTTTGATTTTGAGATGTAGATCTGTTGTGTATTGCTCACGAATACAATTTATATAGTTATATGACATGGATCTGCAGTTTATTTGATTGGCAACCATGATTTATTTCTTCCCGAGCATGGGTATGCCCGCCTCAGAGAGACAATTGCTATTTTGGAGATGGCACCTCTCAAACTATGGTCTCGAGCTCACTCGATTTCGTACATTGGTGAATATTTTGTAATGTATTTTGGCCATCAGATTCTCTTTTGACCTCAGACATTAGGGGGCATCTGTTATAACCCTAAATTACTCTACACATGCATACATGGCCTTGGCCTTCTTACTTGCATTTTTTTCCAAAGCATTGTTGAGTTGCTCTTCTTAAAAAAAAAAAATTAGAAGATGTACACGCCCTTCACCATTATTGCCCACATACATATGCTTGTTGCACCACTACAGCTCGTGTATGTACACATGTTGCACCATGAAAACCCGTGTATACTTGCAAAAGTTACAAAAAATGAAAGGTTGCAAGGAATTCATTGAGATTACGAGCTATTGGGTAGTTTCATAACTAATCCACCTGCTATAGCCTGTCACCCAACCGAATAACCATCCTTTTTCCATATAAAAGGAGGTGTTGGGGTCTCATTTCACATCTAAGCATAAGAATAGTGAAACTCTTCCCGATTTCACTTCCCCTCCTTGCCCAAGATATTGCTTCCTTTTGTGAGAATTGCTTCAACATTCCCTCATTAGCCCCTTCTTCCTCCATCAGAATGCATTCACTTCCTAAGAAGAGATCAAAAGGTTGAGAGGATAAGTTCATACAAAGGTGCACTTGGATATTGGTGAAGAGGAGCCCGGACCAGGTTCGTGGAATGGTAGTCGACTTTGATTGTAAAGGTATAATCATTGTGTTATTAATAAAAGAATTACATTTTCCTGTCACAAATCATGGTGTACTAAATAATTTTGTTGATTTATGTTTGAAATTCTAACATCTAACCCTAACTTGTATATGGAATAACATGCTTGTCATTTCATGTTTGTCAATCTTTGGATGTAGTTCAGCCCTTGGAGGAGGCGTGCAGTCAGCGAAACTTCCAAGCGCAAGGAGCCCATCACCAGACGTGGGATTAGAGGTATAGTTACTCGATCTCCTTTTTCTTGCTTTCTTCATATGAGTTTTGGTATGTTTGGGGTGGTTTAGAGAATTAATTGACTTTTAGACGGCTAATCGATCTTCCTACATTCTGAACCCTGGTGTAGTTATAGGGGGGATTTTCCCGCTAGAAGATTTTGAAATTTAAATCTAAAGCACTATGGTATATCCTCTTTCTAAGAAACTAGTGGCACTCAATTTGGATCTTTCTAGAATAATATATGACTATTTTACCCGGAACACCATTTCAGACTAGTTTTAGGACTAGTCAAAAACCCTAACTTCCATAGCTTGTAACATGCAAAGTATAGTGAATCAAAATCTAGAAATTTTACCACAAGTACTTCACTTTTTATTCTCAAGCTCCCAAAATTTTCATTTTCTGAAACCTTCCAAAACAAATTACATTGAAAATTCCAACATGACTTGTTTGAAGGAGCCAAACCGAAGGATTGTATTCTATGATACAAAATGTTATGTACCAAAACCTTAAAATATCATAAGAAACCATAGTACACACCATGCACACCAAATGTAAGTGTGGAGAACAAATCCAATATAGATAAGAGATATTAGTTACAAAATAACTCCTTAGAATATAGGAGAACCTCCTCCCAATATCCCAAGTCATTCATACATTCCAATTACATGTTCCTCAATAGTGACTAAATGATCTCTATATATGGCCCCTTTATTAGTCCAACCATTATTTCATATACATTTACCCAATTACAAATGCATTTAACCCAATATATGTCCCCCTTGGGATCATATCATATATGTCTTCTTGTTATATTTGAATTATAAATATAAAAATCTCTCTTCTAACCCCACCCTCCCAAATTCATTATGCATTTATGTTATTTGTATTTGAATTAATAAATTGTGGATAAAACTAGTTTTATTATTATATTTCAAGTTTATGATGTTCATTTATATGCTTTATTTGGTTTGAGAAATTGTTTCTTGACATGTGTGTTGGTTTGGAGAAGAATTTTGTGTTGGAAGCTTATTGTATGGATTACTCATAAGGATCAAACGGATTCATCATATAATTTTAGGTACTTTTATTTATTTGTTTTTCATGCATTCAATAATGTAACTTGTGAATTAAAGAAAATTAGTTTGTTTTCTTTGTTTGATTTATTGATGAGATCAACCATATTCATCATTGATTTTCCCAAAAATAATCTTTCTTCATTCTAGGCTAAAAGTAAAACTTCTTCATATTTGGATACATATTTTTCACTCCCACATGGGCTAAATAGGGTGATCGATGAACTTTAGATAAAACTAGATTCTTAAGATCCCCATTCTATGAGATGTATATCTTTTAATTGCAAGAGGCCATTAAAATCCAAGGAGTAACTATCATACTTACTCGGAATCCCTAACTACAATATAATTTCAATGATAATTTTATGAGTTACTTTGTTTATAAAATTTCTACTAGGAACTCATGCCCACAAGATATATTCTTAAGATCCCCATTCTATGAGATGTATATCTTTCTTAATAATTGCAAGAGGCCATTAAAATCCAAGGAGTAATTGTCATACTTACTCTCGAGTAATAAAAGGAATACCTAACTACAATATAATTTCAATGATAATTAAACTACAAATCTTGTGGGCATGAGTTCCTAGTAGAAATTTTATAAACAAAGTGTTAATTAGATGAAAGCCACAATTCTTAATGAGTATAAAGTTTAAATGACAAATCAAAATCGATAACTAAAATATTTTTTTTTTAAACCATAACTAGGAGATTTTATATTAATAAAAACTACAACAGAGCTCCCAACGAGATTACATCGAAATTTTGACTAATTTTTTTTTAACTAGAAGTAAAAAAGAGAACTGTCTTCTAGCATATAGTTGTTCCAATCTAGTTCAATAGAAAAAATATCCCAGTATTTCTCAGTAATGTAGATTCTACAAAGTAATCCTAATTACTTTGTAAGAGATCAGACTTAACAAAAGGCTTGATGACTGGTTGATTCCTCCATTATTGCTTTCGTTGGATCCGAGTCTTGCTTAGCAATTTCCATATCATCTGGAAGTCAGTACATTGTTTCCTCTTCCTTTAGTCCCTCACAATTCAAATGACTAATTGCACTTGATTAGATGCTCTAGATTGCTCACTCCTTTTTAGATTTATGACCATGTTCCTAACCATATTTCTTTCTTCCTCCAGAACAACTATATGGCACTTATATTGAACCAAAGTGCCCATAAAAGTTGCAATTTGGGTAGTCACTTGATGTTCATGCTCATGCATTTTTTCTATGGCCATGAAGATTGAAATTTTGTTGCCTTGAATAGCCTGCCGATGACTCCTCAAAGCACACCTAATCTCATGCAACTCCATGTAATACATCTACGATTTATATCAGTCCAAGGTCCAATTCAATTTTGAGGTTTCAAAGCTACCTACAATTCTTTTCCTTTTCTTCATATGCAATTCCCTCCACCCATAATAGATTCTAATTAAAGTCAGAACCATCCAAGAAATCACCCAATAGAGTATCTTTGTTTGAATTGAACAAGATATTTGATAATGAAAACAAGGAGTCAAGAGATGAGCTTCTTGATCTTGAACACAAAATAAACCAAGTGGAATTGAATGTCCTTGAGCTGAAGAGAAACAAGGGAATATTGTTCAACCTCAAGAAGGCCCCTAATTGACACTGACAAGAATCAAAATCAAAAGAGCACACATCCAAAAGGATGGAACCTTTTGTAGATAAATCAAAATCATACAGAGAAAACAAAGGTTTCCCTAGAGGAGAGATCAAAGCAAGAATAATATCTATAGATCTAAAACTTGAAAAAAACCTAGTCATTGTAATCCCTTCAACACATAAAGGAAATAGAGGTGGTGGCTTACCCATATTCCATAAGAAGACTAAAAACACACACGCACACAAGTCGAACATAAATGCCAAAACTCATTGAAGTAATGCAAGGGCCTATAAACCAGAGTCTCTACACATGGAATCAAAACCATAGAGTCGTAGTCCCACAACACTAAGTGAAATTTCCTTCCATAAGTCCAAATACGTGTGGAGCTAAGTGTCTAGGCATGTGAGAAGATGACATGAGTCTCTTTTCACAATACACTCTGCCATATGACAAGCCCTCCTTGTTATATGCCATGTGCCTCTTTAATTACTTGATACATGTCTTCCTATTTATTATAATGTCAAGGAATATGATGGTTATATACCTTGCCATTTATAGCAATCTCCCCCACTTTTAAGGAAGTGGATTGATTAGTACAACTGTTCGTTGAGTTATTTTCCCTTAACACATGGTAAAAATTGACACATGAGAATTTAAATGTTTCTTATTGTACTCGATATATCATTGATGTTAAGAGATTGTCAGCTGGATTGATGTTAATGACCATATGACTTATAGTAGTTTTTGAATCCCGCACCATGATCAGCTTCTGAATGCAAGAGTTGATGACTATTTTTAGACCTTGCATCAAAGCATAAGCTTTTGCTTGGATATTAGATAATATACCAAGACACATGCAAAACAAGTTTTGTTTGTTCCTCTAAAGTTCATGATAATAACTAAAATAATTAACAACGGTACAAGAAAGCCATTAATTTAGTTTTAACAAATTTGTGTTTATTATACACACAAATGAATGAGTATAGTGAAACATGATTGACAGAAACTATATAACATCATTATATAAAGAAGGTGTCGATTCCTTAAACCATGTTGCATACTTTTGCTATGATTTATGACCGACGAGAAAGTATTGTTACATGATGCGCATAAGCTTGTGCTTATGAGAAGCATAAGAAAAACAAAATTGGGCTTATTTATATTTATAAAAGTGAATAGGCAATTTACTCCATTAAGGAGTAGAGGCACTCACTTGATTGATATTGGTGGTTGTATCTTTTAAGTTATTTGGGTAAAGGTATTTTTATAAAAAATTTAGGTAGCGAATTATGAAAATAAAAGTAATTGCAGGGATGATTTTAAGGATGAAAATTTATTTTAAAATGTAA
>JZKD02S0275769.1:0-20471 GCA_000966675.3 Picea glauca | reverse complement strand
CCGCAAGGGGAAGTGCAACATCTATGGGACCCAATGGTTGGAATCCCAACCCCACTTGAAAGGGGCTGTGGCTGGTTGAGCTATGCAAGGCTCGGTTGTAGCTATGATGGACATAAGGAAGGCTCTCATCCCATGTGTGAGGGTTCTTTTAATTATACATGCAAAGGATATGCACAATCATTCGATTTACAACCTCGGTTTGGCCATTTGTCTGGGGATGGAAGGTCGTGGATTTGGTGATCTTGGTGTCCAGCAGTGACCAGAGGCTCAACCAGAATGTGATGAGAAATTGACTATCCCGATCTGAGACAATGGTTTGTGGGATTTCAAAATGTACCCAGACTCGTTCAAAGAAGATCTTGGCAGTGGCCTCTACTGTGATGCTCTTCTTGCAGGCAACCAAAATCGCCATCTTAGAAAAGCGATCAACAACCACAAAAACACAGTCATTTCCCCGCTTGGTGGATGGGAGGCCTGACATGTAGTCCATTGAGATGGATTCCCATGGCCTGTTAGGAGTAGGAAGAGGGGTGTACAAGCCCTGTTTCTTAGTGGTCAGTTTGGTAGTAGCGCAGGCAGTGCAGGACCTGATATACTTGACGACCTCCTGTCAAAGTTTCGGCCAGTAGAAATGTTTCTATAGCATCGCCACTGTCTTTTCGATGCTGAAGTGTCCTGCCAACCGACTGTAGTGGGCTTCCTAGATCAACTTCGCTTGCTCACATGATGGAACAAAGATATGGCCCAGATGACACAACAACCCATCCTGAAGATGGAAATTATCGACAACTGCATTTGCACCCAACATTTGGTAGGTGGTGGTGAATTTAGGGTCTATCTCATAGAGTTGGGGACATCCATATCTCTCATGGCTGCAAGAGTCTAGCACCGTGGTGAGTGTCGTGACTAGCGGTCTACTGAGGCAATCAGCGATGCAATTGGTGCTTCATGTTTTATACTTGATGTTGAGGTGGAATTGCTGCAAGTATGTGGACCACTTTTGATGGCGGTCATTTTGTAGGTTTCCCTGTTTCTGCATGAACCGCAGTGGCTTATGATCAGTGTGGATGACTGTCTCCTTCCAAAGAATGAAATGTCTCCACTGGTGAGATGCTTGCACAATGGAGTACATTTCTTTGTCGTAAGTAGGGTACTTACGGACAATATCTGATAGTGTCTCACTATGATAGGCCATGGGGTGGTCGTGCTGAGTGAGAACAATGCCCACGGCATAGTCTGAAGCATCTGTTTCGATATCAAAGGGATGTTGCAGGTCTGGTAGTGAAAGTACTGGCGCTGAGCACAACCGTTGCTTCAAATCATCGAACGCTTGTTGTTGGGATTGGCCCCACGCAAATTTTTCCTTACCACCACCCCTGTTTATTTAGTTGAGGGCCCATGCAATATGGGAGAAACCCAACACGAACTTGCGGTAGAAATTAGCAAGTCCCAAGAAGCTTCGAAGCTCAGTGAGTGTTGTTGGGGCTGGCCAGTCACGGATGACTTGAATCTTGGCTAGATCCACATGTACACCATGTTGATCAATGATGTAGCCCAGGTAATGGACCCTGTCCATGCCGAAGGATCATTTTTCCAGGTTGGCATATAGCTTGTGTTGCCGCAGGGTGTGCAGAACCTGCTGAATATGCTGCAAGTGTTCGTGCCAAGTCTTGCTGTAAATTAGAATGTCATCCAGATACACCACTATAAAAGTATTGGTGAATGGTCACAAGATATTGTCCATCATCCTAATGAAAGTGGCTGGAGCATTTGTCAAACCAAAGGGCATGACCAACCATTCAAAAAGTCCTTCCTTTGACTTGAAGGTGGTCTTCCATACATCTGTCTGTTCTATCAGGACCTGGTGGTAGCCAGACTTCAGATCAATCTTACTAAAGTATTTTCCCCCTATGAGTTGATCAAGGAGGTCATTGATTCTGGGAATTGAGTACCAGTTTCTTATAGTGATTTTATTCAGAGCCCGATAATCAATACAGAGTCGCCAGGTTCCATATTTCTTCTGTACCAGCACGATTGGGCTCCCGCAAGGTGATGAGCTAGGGAGTATGTGCCCCTTGTGGAACAGTTCTTGGATCTGTCTCTTGATCTTCTCATCCTCTAACAAAGAGCGACGATAGACTGGCCCATTGGGCAGCGGTGCATCGGGGTTCAGATCGATGGGGTGCTTGACCTGGCAGTGCAGAGGTACCCCTATAGGTGAGGAGAAGATATTCGAGTATTCTTCCATGACCTTATCTACTTGCTTCTGCTGTGTGGAGAGGTCAACTGCAGAGACCCTAGATGTGGGTGCGATCTTTCGCTTATTCTGAGAGTGAATCATGAAGAAGACAAACTTCCCCGTCTGAGAGATGACCTTCCTGCATTGCTTAGTAGAGATCAAGGAAATAGCACTAGGTGGGACTGCCTTGGGTATCCTATACAATTTCCTATTCAAAGTAATAATAACACTATGAGGCCTAGACTCATATACAGCATGACGTTTCCATAAATAAGGTTGGCCCAAAAGAAAATTACAAACTTCAAGAGGAGCAACATCACACAATACCTCATCTTTGAAGGGCTTGATTTCGTATGACAATCGACACTGTTGGCCGACGTGGAGATTGCTTCCTTTACATATCCATCCAATGGTGTAGGGTTGTGGGTGCGGCATTATTGGAGGGCTAGCCGCTTGATGACCTTTGCTGAGATGAGGTTCTTCTAGCTACCGTTGTCAACGATGAAGTGCAGCAGGGTGCCTTTTACCCACATCTGTGAATGGAAGAGGTGCTCTCCTTCTTTTGGCTCATCTGGTTCACCAGGCTGGATTTTGGTGGTAGCAACGGTGGCACTGGGTTCCACGTCAATGATCCATCTTCCCCTTTCTAGTTCTGTCTCGGAGTCAGAATCTGCATCTGATTCAGAGGCTTTCACTTCGGCCACCAGCGACTTCTTTGAGCGACAGTCAGCAGTGTTATGCCAAGGGATCTTATGGAAGTCACACCACTTCTCGGTATCTTTCTTTGTCTTTCCGGTGTCCTTCTTTGCTTGCAGCTTGTACTAGTTGTCTTGATATTGTCCATCTTTTCTCTGTCCTTTGTTCGGTGGGTTGGGGCCGCCCTTTCCTGGATTTTGTTGTGAGGGGTTCCCAGGCCCAAATTGCCATGTCTTTTGTTTGAGCTTCTGCTCGATTTTGATGGCATATCAGTAGGCCGTGCCCAAGGATGAGATGTCTAGAAATTCCATTTCGGTCTGGATGTATCTATGCAGAGCACTCCGATACTTGAGCACTAGATGTTGCTCTGAATCTTTGATACCCAACTTGGTGCACAGGGTATGGAAGATATTTGTGAAATCTGGCTTTGCTTGGTCTCTTTCTTGCTGCAGTGTGGTCCATTTGGTATATAGGTCGTCATAACTTTCAACAGGGTAGTATTGTTCCTTAATAGCATCCCTGAAGGATTCCCAGGTGGTCGTGACTGAAAATAATGAGGTTTCCTCTGTTTCCTTTTTCTCACAGAAAGTTTCCCACCAATCTTTGACATGGGGAATGGCTTTGAGGAGCACAAAAGTAATCTTTTCTCTATTCGAAAATTTATGAACAAAAAAATACCCTTCTAGTAGATTCAACCACTTGTCTACAACATCTGCATCTATCTGACCTTCAAATATAGGAATATCAAAGTTTATTTGTACCTTGAAGGGGGCGGTGCCTCCGTTTGAAGAAGATGCATCGCCTGTTGGTAGTCACCGAAGGATTTGCGTGAAACTATCCATCATCTCGTTCCTCTGTTGCGTGAGGGATTCCTCAATCAACAGTTTGAAAGGATCTCCTGTCCTGTCATCTTTCTTTTCTCCTACCATGGGAGGTCGCTTGGGCGTGTGAGAGATTCTATCCTCAAGAGAAACAAACTCGAGACCCAACTCTTTGTACTCCGACCTCGTTGGGGACATGCATTAAGACGATAAGGAGAAGACTGCTCTGATACCACTGATCCAGATTTTATGAGCAGAAAAAAATGAATATAGATTATTAACAAGTGCTTAGCACAAAATAACATAGATACAGTAAAACTGGTTTTCTATTCAATAATGAAATAAGTTGAAACTGTAAAATGCAGCAGAAACAAGCTTGTTGGAATGGTGGCGGCTTATCTCTGAGAAGAGATGTAACGACAGCGCGCATTCACAAGAAGCAGGTTACAATGAGGCTCTGAAGGCCTTTTTACAATAAGAAAGAATTCCAAAAACCCTAGACATCCAAAAACCTAACCCTAGGAGATGAAACGCCAAAAGTCATGTGGGCCCCATTTGGGTAAGCTAGTACATCAACTTCCCGGGGTCGTAACTTTTGCATACGATCTCCATTTTAGGCGTGTGATAGCCCGTTGGAAAGGTATTGTCGAGGAGATTCATTTTGGGGTCTCAATCATGCCTTTGGCTATCATTGCGGAGATAGATACTGAAAAACCTTCATTTAGGCCCTCAAAATGGCCCCGGAAGTAAAAACTGCTAAAAATAGTAAATTGCCAAAAATGTCAGAAAATTGTTTTAAGCCAGTTGGAAAAGGTGGGTGGCCACTGATATCCATATGGATCAGTGTTCCCATCCTTGTTCTATTGGAAAGTGATACATTCCTTGATGCGGCGCATGACATATCCCTTGAGACCTTTCCAAGCAAACCTCTCTCGTATATTTCTATATGCTTTAAGGAATCCTTGATGCCCTACTAGTGATGAGTCATGAAATTCTTGAAGCACCCTTTTTATGAACAAGGATTCAGGAAAAAAATAGATCCACCCCTTATAATATATGATGTCATCTATAATCATGTACCTATCATCCTGTAACTTTCCATCCATCAACTCGCATGCAAATTTATTTTTGGAGTACTTTACCAATAAAGAGATTTCCAATCAACTGATATCTCTGACATGGAGTAGGTTAAGGGTCTTCTAGACAAGGCATCCTTTACAACATTTTTTTCCCTTGACATATTCTATGTCAAAGTTATAATCCTAAATATTAGTCACCCACTTTTGTTGTCTCTCATTAAGGTCCTTATTCTCTAGAAAATACTTGAGGCTATTACGATCTGTCCTAAGCACAAATTTTGCTCCCACCAAATATTTCTTGAACTTGGTCAATGCAAGCATGCTAACATTTCCTTATCATAAATGGTGTACTGCAATTCAGACCCTCTTAGTCTACGACTCTCATAGGAAATGGGATGCCTATTTTGCATGAGAAAAACTCCAATACCCTCACATGATATGTCACACTCCAGAATGAATGGTTGAGAAAAATATGGAAAAGAAAATGCATGACAAGTGCTCATTACCTTTTTCATTCTGTCAAAGGTCAATTGTGCTTCATCACTCCACTTAAATGGACCCTTTCTCGTCAAATCAGTCAAAGGTGAGAATAATTGAGATAATCCCTTAACAAACCTCCTATAATAACTACAAATGCCAAGAAATCCCTTGAGCTATGTAAGTGTTTTGGGTGTGGGTGTAACATCCCCATTATAATCTTCAGTTTTATTAATGATTATGTACATATAATGTCTGGCTACGGCCAAAGTGATGTAATATGTGAATTGTATTTCTTTGTTTTATTAATAAAATGTGATGACAACTGCTAAGGGGACATGGACAAGATATGGGGGCTGAATTAATCCACAAGAGAGGGGAGTGTCTAGAATAATGGCCAAGAGGGGTCCAAGGGAGAAAATAACCATGTATATTAATTTAACCCATTTTTCCTAAATTTTCTATTTTTATATGAACCTTCCCATTTCTGATTGAGTGTTCCCAAAGCCAATCATTGAAAACATGTAAGAGGGTGGGTCTGAGTGGTCACATCGAAAAGTCATTGGGCACATGGGGGTTGAGTACAATCAACTTAGGGAAGAGTGTGAGTCAATAAAGGCAAGCCAAAGAGAGGAAATTCGTATGGGTTGGGACAACAAGTTTTAGTTAGTCAAGTTTGTGCATGGGAAGGGGATAGAGAGAAAGAAACAAAGATTGAAGTTGATGCAACCATGGAGGGTGAATTCTAGATAAATATGGAGCATAATTGGAGACAATTGGAGCTGGAAAATTGAAGATCCAGGTTGTCAGGCCTGAAGAGTGAACTCCTGGGTGAGTTGCACTAAAACCACATGTTTTTTGTTGGTTTGTGGATAGTTTTCCTAGCAACAGTTTCCCTTGAGTTCCCAACTAAGATATTTCTAGTTGCATGTGCCAGAGAGACCTTGAGAAACGAATGGAATTCCTGAGGGGATGACACCGGTGAAGGGGTACATTCATTGGGTTGGATAGGTCAAGAGGAAGAGAGCTAGTGAAAAATCGAGATAGTTGTAGGAGAATATCAGTTGGGTTGAGAGTTTTATGAGTTGTGAGTGGAATGTGAGAGACCACCCTCTTTTATGGATTTCTAGCCTCAGCTCAAGCGTGATTGGTCATTTAGATTTGGAACAGTCAGTCTATGGTTGGGTGGAACATCCATCCCAAGCAATTGATTGCACAACTATTGTGAAAATATAAGTGTGTTATCTTGTTGTTATGTTAAACTATGTGTTTAATTGTTGTGCATGAACTCTATGTATTTGTAAGTGATTTATATGTTGTTTTATTGAGTTGTTTAACTGCATTTCATGTTGATTATTATCATGTGGTAGATGCATCTATTTTGTGGTTGTAGACAGTAGCTAAATCTGTTTCAATTCAGAACTGTAAGCTACAGGAAATCAACTAACTGTAAACGAATTAATGTAGTTAGCATAAATTTCATTTTTAAGAGTATTCTACACCATAATGTCCTTGATATGGGTTGGGGGTGTTACATTATGGTATCAGAGCTTCTAGTTCAAACACTGAGATTGTATGGGCCAATATGGCAGGGAATTCATGAAATTCATTGTTGCAGATTTTGTCTGTGACTGATTTGCGGGAAAACCAAAGATTTTGGAGAGAAATCCCCAATTCCATGAGTGAAATATGAGTTTTAATGACTTTATACAGTTTGAGAGGGTTAATGGAGTAGAGCGGTGAATTTGCAGATCAAAATTCAACTTGGAATGGTCAAAATTCAAGTTTTAATGGCCGCTTGTAGAGTTACAGGAACTTTGGAGAATTGACAACTGAAATTGTGTTTGATCTCATGTTTAACGCCCAAGATTCATCATGATAAATTTAAAAAATTCCTAATGATTCAACCATTTGAAAGGTTGATGAGATCAATGACCATGATTAAATCATAGGTTGTGAAAGGGACCTAAAACTTCTGGACCTTGGGACTTCAGAGGTCCACGACTTCGAGATGTTGAAACTTCACAACATTTAAATCTTGTCAAAGGCAATCGGTTGAAAAGGTGACTGGACGGTTGACTGACAACTAGAAGTTTACTATCCATTGTCATGGGATCCACTTTATCATTAAACCCTAACCAAATTTTCAGTCGCGAAGTAATGTGAGCCATAGATATAAGGTTATTTGAAATCTTTCTTGACCGTTGGATATACGCTATGGTCAAATTCGACATTGACCCACTCCGGGAGTAAAAGGTGTTAAATGACGAGAATCCTTGAATATCGAAGTTGTGAAGTAATGTCATTCATAGATCTAAGAATATTCAAAATATTTCCTGACCGTTGGACATATGCTACGGTCATATTTTCTTTTGATTGCACTTTATGACATTCAATACAACAAGGGGTTGTGACTTATGTTTCTTCTTTCATTGATTGACCTCGAAGAGCCGATCACTCTTGATACTCTCCTGGGATTATACCAATGTTGAATTATAGACATCACACCTTGATTGACGGTGATCTCTATGCACTTACATGATGAATTCATTGCTAACGCCCCTAACTACCCCGAGAGAAGGGAAATGGGAGCATAGACTTCGGGAAGTCTAGGAATACTAGAGTTTATCTGAGTAGACTTAATAGCTCGAGTGAATATTTACCGATATAGAAATATGAATGACCTACATATGGCCTAAATTCATGAAGTTAAGAGGAGGAAGATTTGCATCAGGAAAATCCCCGACGACATAACTATAAGGGGATATAAGGGGATAAAATAGGAAGTAGTATTAGGATATTGAAAGTATGAAAGAGAAATAACTAGCAAGTTGGGTTCAGGTGTTTCAGTATTTCTAGGTAGTTTCGTCTGGATGGGCGTTGACTCACTCCAGGAGTAAAAAAGTGTTAAACGACCAGAATCCCTGGCTATCAAAGTCGTAAAGTAGCGCAGGCCATAGATATAAAGATCTTTGGGACCCTTCTCGATCATTAGATCGAGTATAGTGGAAGGATAGATTAAGTGGTACCATCAACTAACAGAAAAATTCATCTTTGCTTTATGACCTCTCCAGTAGGTAACCCTTCGGAAATTATTGGCTTAAGTACTGTAAGGGACGCAAGGTCATGAAATCTTGGAGTGGCAAAATCCCGTCGACTATTAGATCATGGGGAAGAATTCAGGAATGATGTGAGACATTTATCTGAGGGTCCATTTGGATCCTTTCTCATTCATTTGATCTATTAATGGAAGGATAATGTAAACTCTTCGATGAAGTCTTAATCTGGGAAACGTAAGGTACAAGGGGTAAGAATATCCCAAAAGTTGAAGGCTAAAGTACGTGGCGAGGAATTCCATAACTTCAGAACTATGGAACTTCAAGACTCTGGGATATCTGAAGATATAGGAAGACGTATTAAACATCAAAGCGTTAAAGTGTCGAAGTACCGAAGTGTCTGTTATCCCCTAGCCTAGGGATAACTAAGGACATTGTGTCTTGAGGCCCACAAGTCCTAGACATGGAGTACTGAGAGCCATATTGACTTGAGCATGGCCCTGAAGGGTCCATATTTCTTTCTTTGCACCTCCATCTAGTCAACAACAACAACATCCATTCCATAGTCCCGGTACTTCAATAGAAGCAGGTCTTGCTCCATGAGGTAATGAGTCCAGGTATCATGGTATGTGTCACTCTGATTCTCAAAATATTTGAATATGTGCATTTAATTATTTTTACTTCTAACGTGTGCTTGGACCTTATTCCTTTCCACTTGTCTACGTTTGGGGGGAATGACAGGATCCCATAACAAGTTGATTCCCATAGGGTTTGAGTTGTCAGTAGGTGGGTTCATGAAAGGTCATCGTCCATTCCCACCATACTTATCACTTTGCATCCTTTTCCCTTTCCTCCATCCCATACATTGGTTTGGGCATTGGGTTTCCCANCTCACAGAAAGTTTCCCACCAATCTTTGACATGGGGAATGACTTTGAGGAGCGCAAAAGTAATCTTTTCTCTATTCAAAAATTTATGAACAGAAAAATACCCTTCTAGTAGATTCCACCACTTGTCTACAACATCTGCATCTATATAACCTTCAAATATAGGAATATCAAAGTTCATTTGTACCTTGAAGGGGGTGGTGCCTCCATTCGAAGAAGATGCATCGCCTGTTGGTAGTCGCTGAAGGATTTGCGCGAAACTATCCATCATCTCGTTCCTCTGTTGCGTGAGGGATTCCTCAATCAACAGTTTGAAAGGATCTCCTATCCCATCATCTTTATTTTCTCCTACCATGGGAGGTCTCTTGGGCATGCGAGATCTTCTGTCCTCAAGAGAAACAAGCTCGAGACCCAACTCTTTGTACTCCAACCTCGTTGGGGACATGCATTAAGACAGCAAGGAGCAGACCGCTCTGATACCACTAATATGGATTTTATGAGAAGAAAGAAATGAATACAAATTATTAACATGTGCTTAGCAAAAAATAACAGAGATACAGTAAAACTGGTTTTCTATTCAATAACGAAATAAGTTGAAACTGTAAAATGCAGCAGAAACAAGCTTGCTGGAATGGTGACGGCTTATCTCTGAGAAGAGATGTGACGGCAACGCACATTCGCAAGAAGCAGGTTACAATGAGGCTTTGAAGGCATTTTTACAATAAGAAAGAATTCCAAAAACCATAGACATCCAAAAACCTAACCCTAGGAGATGAAACACCAAAAGTCATGTGGGCCCCGTTTGGGTAAGCTAGTACATCAACTTCCTGGGGTCGTAACTTTTGCATACGATCTCCGTTTTAGGCGTGTGATAGCCTGTTGGAAAGGTATCATTGAGGAGATTCATTTTTGGGGCTCAATCATGCCTTCATCTATCATTGAGGAGATCGATACCGAAAAACCTTCATTTAGGCCCTCAAAATGGCCCTGGAAGTAAAAACTGCTAAAAATAGTAAATTGTCAAAAATGTCACAAAATTGTTTTAAGCTAGTTTGAAAAGGTGGGTGGCCACTGATATCCATATGGATCGGTGTTACCATCCTTTTTCTGTTGGAAATTGATACATTCCTTGATTTGGCACATGACATATCCCTTGAGACCTTTCCAAGCAAACCTCTCTCGTATATTTCTATATGCTTTAAGGAATCCTTGATGCCCTACTAGTGATGAGTCATGAAATTCTTGAAGAACCCTTTTTCTGAACAAGGATTTAGGAAAAAATTAGATCCACCCCTTATAATATTTGATGCCATCTATAATCATGTACCTATCATCCTGTAACTTTCCATCCATCAACTCACATGCAAATTTATTTTTGGAGTACTTTACCAATAAAGAGATTTCCAATCAATTCATATCTCTGACATGGAGTAGGTTGAGGGTATTCTAGACAAGGCATCCTTTACAACATTTTTTTCCCTTGACATATTCTATGTCAAAGTTATAATCCTAAATATTAGTCACCCACTTTTGTTTTATCTCATTAAGTTCCTTATGCTCTAGAAAATACTCGAGGCTATTATGATCTGTCCTGAGCACAAATTTCGCTCCCACCAAATATTTCTTGAACTTAGTCAATGCATGCATGCTAACATTTCCTTATCATAAATGGTGTACCACAATTCAGACCCTCTTAGTTTACGACTCTCATAGGAAATGGGATGCCTATTTTGCATGAGAAAAACTCCAATACCCTCACATGATATGTCACACTCCAGAATGAATGGTTGAGAAAAATATGGCAAAGAAAATACATGACAAGTGCTCATTACCTTTTTCATTCTGTCAAAGGTCAATTGTGCTTCATCACTCCACTTAAATGGACCCTTTCTCGTCAAATCAGTCAAAGGTGAGAATAATTGAGATAATCCCTTAACAAACCTCCTATAATAACTACAAATGCCAAGAAATCCCTTGAGCTATGTAAGTGTTTTGGGTGTGGGTGTAACATCCCCATTATAATCTTCAGTTTTATTAATGATTATGTACATATAATGTCTGGCTACGGCCAAAGTGATGTAATATGTGAATTGTATTTCTTTGTTTTATTAATAAAATGTGATGACAACTGCTAAGGGGACATGGACAAGATATGGGGGCTGAATTAATCCACAAGAGAGGGGAGTGTCTAGAATAATGGCCAAGAGGGGTCCAAGGGAGAAAATAACCATGTATATTAATTTAACCCATTTTTCCTAAATTTTCTATTTTTATATGAACCTTCCCATTTCTGATTGAGTGTTCCCAAAGCCAATCATTGAAAACATGTAAGAGGGTGGGTCTGAGTGGTCACATCGAAAAGTCATTGGGCACATGGGGGTTGAGTACAATCAACTTAGGGAAGAGTGTGAGTCAATAAAGGCAAGCCAAAGAGAGGAAATTCGTATGGGTTGGGACAACAAGTTTTAGTTAGTCAAGTTTGTGCATGGGAAGGGGATAGAGAGAAAGAAACAAAGATTGAAGTTGATGCAACCATGGAGGGTGAATTCTAGATAAATATGGAGCATAATTGGAGACAATTGGAGCTGGAAAATTGAAGATCCAGGTTGTCAGGCCTGAAGAGTGAACTCCTGGGTGAGTTGCACTAAAACCACATGTTTTTTGTTGGTTTGTGGATAGTTTTCCTAGCAACAGTTTCCCTTGAGTTCCCAACTAAGATATTTCTAGTTGCATGTGCCAGAGAGACCTTGAGAAACGAATGGAATTCCTGAGGGGATGACACCGGTGAAGGGGTACATTCATTGGGTTGGATAGGTCAAGAGGAAGAGAGCTAGTGAAAAATCGAGATAGTTGTAGGAGAATATCAGTTGGGTTGAGAGTTTTATGAGTTGTGAGTGGAATGTGAGAGACCACCCTCTTTTATGGATTTCTAGCCTCAGCTCAAGCGTGATTGGTCATTTAGATTTGGAACAGTCAGTCTATGGTTGGGTGGAACATCCATCCCAAGCAATTGATTGCACAACTATTGTGAAAATATAAGTGTGTTATCTTGTTGTTATGTTAAACTATGTGTTTAATTGTTGTGCATGAACTCTATGTATTTGTAAGTGATTTATATGTTGTTTTATTGAGTTGTTTAACTGCATTTCATGTTGATTATTATCATGTGGTAGATGCATCTATTTTGTGGTTGTAGACAGTAGCTAAATCTGTTTCAATTCAGAACTGTAAGCTACAGGAAATCAACTAACTGTAAACGAATTAATGTAGTTAGCATAAATTTCATTTTTAAGAGTATTCTACACCATAATGTCCTTGATATGGGTTGGGGGTGTTACATTATGGTATCAGAGCTTCTAGTTCAAACACTGAGATTGTATGGGCCAATATGGCAGGGAATTCATGAAATTCATTGTTGCAGATTTTGTCTGTGACTGATTTGCGGGAAAACCAAAGATTTTGGAGAGAAATCCCCAATTCCATGAGTGAAATATGAGTTTTAATGACTTTATACAGTTTGAGAGGGTTAATGGAGTAGAGCGGTGAATTTGCAGATCAAAATTCAACTTGGAATGGTCAAAATTCAAGTTTTAATGGCCGCTTGTAGAGTTACAGGAACTTTGGAGAATTGACAACTGAAATTGTGTTTGATCTCATGTTTAACGCCCAAGATTCATCATGATAAATTTAAAAAATTCCTAATGATTCAACCATTTGAAAGGTTGATGAGATCAATGACCATGATTAAATCATAGGTTGTGAAAGGGACCTAAAACTTCTGGACCTTGGGACTTCAGAGGTCCACGACTTCGAGATGTTGAAACTTCACAACATTTAAATCTTGTCAAAGGCAATCGGTTGAAAAGGTGACTGGACGGTTGACTGACAACTAGAAGTTTACTATCCATTGTCATGGGATCCACTTTATCATTAAACCCTAACCAAATTTTCAGTCGCGAAGTAATGTGAGCCATAGATATAAGGTTATTTGAAATCTTTCTTGACCGTTGGATATACGCTATGGTCAAATTCGACATTGACCCACTCCGGGAGTAAAAGGTGTTAAATGACGAGAATCCTTGAATATCGAAGTTGTGAAGTAATGTCATTCATAGATCTAAGAATATTCAAAATATTTCCTGACCGTTGGACATATGCTACGGTCATATTTTCTTTTGATTGCACTTTATGACATTCAATACAACAAGGGGTTGTGACTTATGTTTCTTCTTTCATTGATTGACCTCGAAGAGCCGATCACTCTTGATACTCTCCTGGGATTATACCAATGTTGAATTATAGACATCACACCTTGATTGACGGTGATCTCTATGCACTTACATGATGAATTCATTGCTAACGCCCCTAACTACCCCGAGAGAAGGGAAATGGGAGCATAGACTTCGGGAAGTCTAGGAATACTAGAGTTTATCTGAGTAGACTTAATAGCTCGAGTGAATATTTACCGATATAGAAATATGAATGACCTACATATGGCCTAAATTCATGAAGTTAAGAGGAGGAAGATTTGCATCAGGAAAATCCCCGACGACATAACTATAAGGGGATATAAGGGGATAAAATAGGAAGTAGTATTAGGATATTGAAAGTATGAAAGAGAAATAACTAGCAAGTTGGGTTCAGGTGTTTCAGTATTTCTAGGTAGTTTCGTCTGGATGGGCGTTGACTCACTCCAGGAGTAAAAAAGTGTTAAACGACCAGAATCCCTGGCTATCAAAGTCGTAAAGTAGCGCAGGCCATAGATATAAAGATCTTTGGGACCCTTCTCGATCATTAGATCGAGTATAGTGGAAGGATAGATTAAGTGGTACCATCAACTAACAGAAAAATTCATCTTTGCTTTATGACCTCTCCAGTAGGTAACCCTTCGGAAATTATTGGCTTAAGTACTGTAAGGGACGCAAGGTCATGAAATCTTGGAGTGGCAAAATCCCGTCGACTATTAGATCATGGGGAAGAATTCAGGAATGATGTGAGACATTTATCTGAGGGTCCATTTGGATCCTTTCTCATTCATTTGATCTATTAATGGAAGGATAATGTAAACTCTTCGATGAAGTCTTAATCTGGGAAACGTAAGGTACAAGGGGTAAGAATATCCCAAAAGTTGAAGGCTAAAGTACGTGGCGAGGAATTCCATAACTTCAGAACTATGGAACTTCAAGACTCTGGGATATCTGAAGATATAGGAAGACGTATTAAACATCAAAGCGTTAAAGTGTCGAAGTACCGAAGTGTCTGTTATCCCCTAGCCTAGGGATAACTAAGGACATTGTGTCTTGAGGCCCACAAGTCCTAGACATGGAGTACTGAGAGCCATATTGACTTGAGCATGGCCCTGAAGGGTCCATATTTCTTTCTTTGCACCTCCATCTAGTCAACAACAACAACATCCATTCCATAGTCCCGGTACTTCAATAGAAGCAGGTCTTGCTCCATGAGGTAATGAGTCCAGGTATCATGGTATGTGTCACTCTGATTCTCAAAATATTTGAATATGTGCATTTAATTATTTTTACTTCTAACGTGTGCTTGGACCTTATTCCTTTCCACTTGTCTACGTTTGGGGGGAATGACAGGATCCCATAACAAGTTGATTCCCATAGGGTTTGAGTTGTCAGTAGGTGGGTTCATGAAAGGTCATCGTCCATTCCCACCATACTTATCACTTTGCATCCTTTTCCCTTTCCTCCATCCCATACATTGGTTTGGGCATTGGGTTTCCCAAGATAGCAAAGGGTTGTACCTTACCTTGTGGGAAGAAGGCGATAAAGGCCTAGAGGTTAAAAGTAGTTGGAAAAAGATAAAATCCAAAAGAAAAAAACATTCATATGCTTCACCCAGGGATCCCTGAGAAAGAAATAAAAGGCTTCTCAGCAAGAAATAGAGGGACCCATAAAATAATAAAATCAAGACCTAGTTGGAGGATAGGGGGTCTCATCATGATCCATCCAATTAGGTGCATGGACATGTAGCGGTATGACACTAACACTCAGCTGGTCACCATGCCTGGGTAGTGGATCTTGGTGGCATATCCAAGATAAAGGGGGTCTCATCATGAGACAACCTTCTCATCTCCATGAAATGCTTGTGGGTAACATTGTCACCATTGGTCACCACGCGAGGGACATGTCCCCTAACTATTCTCTTGAAAGAAAAAGAAATAAGATAAAAAGATAAAAGGCATTGAATGGGCTTGGAAACATTTGCATCCATGACAAGGTGCAACTCACCCTCTTCAGAGGCACCCACAGGTGAGCCATACATTCCCCTGTCATCACTGCACCCATTTCTCAAACATCCCTCACCACCTCATCCACTTACATGGCCTGGATTTGTCTTCACCTGGAAACATCCCATGTCCAATGAGAATTATCCCAATAGGACCTCATGGTGTCCTCGCGAAACTTGGCTTGTAGAATAACATAACGTCTTTGAGCACTTGTCTGGGAAAGGGGGGTTTTATGCAAATGTTTAGATAAATTGATTAGTATATGTGATTGACATTTCTATGATCCCTGTGACTTATGAGCCCATGGAGGGAGTACTTTTTGTTGTTGCAGGGACAAACTTGACGGATAGGTATAGATGGGGAGATGATTAGTTCAAACCTCCATAGGGATAAAATCCCACCAGATGGATGTTGATACCCCATCCAGGGGCAGAGACAGGACAGAGGGTTGCACCAGAGAGAGAGGAGGACAGTCCACGAGAGATAGCCTAGTAGGTCTGGACCTAGGGGGGTCTTTCCCTCCTACTATGATGTTGGCCTTGAAAGGCCCATGGCGTCACCTCTGCGACCCTTGACATCACCAATGTTTGATGGACATCTTGAAGGAAGTTATGTGCCAAGTGGCACATGTGGTTGGATCCAAAGGCCTTGGGAGGCCTAACGTTTTGCTCCCTAAGGCCAACATTTCACTAGAGAGGCCTAACGTCACCCTAAAGGGGAATGAAGTCACCTATTCTACTTGATTTAGGGTTTAAATTGACATTTTTATGTAAAAAATGGATATTACATGTAAACTAGCCATGTCGGCCTTTTTGACCTAATTCTGGTCATTGTAATTGTATAAATAAGGGAAAACTCACTCTTATTTTTCATGATCTTAGACTCACACTTAAGTGAGGTCTGAAATTTTCACCCTAATTAGGGTTACTTGGCTGAAATTTAGTGCGCACTTCTTGAAGGAGGCTTATTTTGGAGTATTTTGGCATTTTTCTTGGTGGAAGTGTTCAACTAGGCTATTTGCTACATGATTCTTGGTGAATGTAAGTAAATTTTCTGCAATTCTTCTTCATTGAATGGTTATGGTTTTATTTATCTTGAATATATACTAATATGATGAAATTCTAGCTTAAAACCCTAGGAGGGTAAAGCACATGTTATTGTCCTTGCCTTAATAACTTTCACCTACTAGATTATGCTAGAAAACCAATTTTCTTGAAGCGTTTTGCTAAGGGCCTTGCCATTGCAACACCCTAGCACCTTTTGCTTCATCTATCTATCATCTACTTTATCCTTGAGCTAAATAAGGAGGAAAACTACTAGGGCTCAGGGTTATGTACTTCCTAGTAGCCATTCCCCCCCAGGGTTTGGTGATTGAAGCCTTGGGCTACCAACACTTCAATTATTGACCCTCTTGTCTCTAGCTCTCTCATTATCATTTTTTCCTTCAAAATTTTTCATTTCCTAAAAAGACTCCATTTACCTTTAAAAAAACATTAATCTAAGCCTTACAATTGAATGATTGACAAAAACTACTATCAAAACCTTTACCTTGAGCTCTCTACTAACTACTCCTAACCTTAGAATAGTCTAATCTACTAACCTATTTTCTGTTATTATTAAATTAAGATACATCCATCTATTGCAGCATTAAAATCACCTAAAAGCAATTGTAAATTTGATTTATACATTGCCTGATTTGCTTCCGACAAATGCTAGTACTTTGCTATTGTCGAGTAATTATTTTTGGTCATTGTGAATTCATTTCAAGGCTTTTATTGTGAAACAATCATTTCATAAACATTTCTTCTATAAAATTTTGTTTTCTTCATCATATATAAGCTATTGATTTTATTGAAAAATTCCATGGTTTTATGACGTACTAACAACAAGGTGTACTTGCAAAAGATATATCTTCTTGTTGCTTTGTTCTAGGAAGGTACATCTTAATACTTCACTACTTCATTAGTGAAAACCCTGGGACTTTCTGATCAGTGTGACTTGTGAGAGAGGATATTTTCATAGGCACTTTAACCTTTGCCTTCTCAAACCCCCAGGTCATTGGGGACTTCTCCCCTGGGCCATTAACCCTAAATAGAAAGAGGTATCCTGTTGAGGTGACAGTGATAGGATAACCTCATGTTATGCCAATTTTCCTTCCCTTAACATTTTCCTTTGGAATAAGTACAAATTATGCGCTAACATTTTGGCTCCATTGTCGGGGAACACTGAGTTGATTCTCCTCAAAGAAGACACTTATCGGTGAGCCTTTCCTCAAAAGCCTTTACTTTACAAAGCTTACCTGGTGACTCCACTGAGGGTGATCCCCTCATCCCTTTGATAGTTTCAAGAAAATTATCTGGCGACTGCACTAACCTTTTCCAAGGTGCCACCTTACTCTCAATTTTGTGATATTTCCAAGTTATGGGATCATGGCACCCTGGGAACAAGTGTATCCGGCTATTGATTTCAAAAAAATTCCAGGATACCTGAATTATTTTGATACAAAATGGTCAAGAAACTCTCCAAGATTTGGAGGCCTCCCAATTACTCACATTGTATAATTATTGAAGTATATAAGCGAGATAGAATTGGGAGGGGAGGATGTTCTGGTAAAATTATTCATACTTTCTCTACCATCCTTTTTTCAAGATTGGTTTAAGATTTGTCATGAAGATAGGGGTATTTCATCTTTCATAGACCTCATCATTAGGTTTATTGAGTTTGTGAAACCACAATGCTTGACATATGAAGATGCCCTTGAGCATATCATAGTAGCCCTAGAAGATGAAGGATTCACCACTGATATTGTGGGAGATCTCAAGGATGTGTACCATACTCAATGCCAAGAACCCTCTAATATAAAAGAAGAGATTTACAAAGAAAAATTTCAACCCCTTGAAGAGGAGAAATATTTCTCCCATGATTCAATAGAATGCAGTGAAGATTTAACTAGAGAAGTGAATTATGAGGATGAAGCACTGGTAACCGCTCCTCAGTTCGATGAAGCCCTCCAAGATCCTATATCCCCTACACAAGACGAAGAGAATGAGGTGAGTCATTTTCATTTCTAGTTTCTTGATGATACCTTATTCTATGATTCAGAGAGTGAAGAAGAAATGGAACCCTTGGACAAGCTAGATCCTTTGTATCTCAAGATTGAATATGTAGAGGAAAATATTCTATTTGATGAAGTTATCCAAATACTTGAAGATCCTGCACAGAAAGAAGTAAGAAAGGTGAGTCATTTCCCTTTCCAAATTTTTAATGATTCTTTATCTTATGATGTGGATATTGAAGAAGTATTGCATGTTTTAACCCCTTCATGTTATGATGAAGATGACGACTTTGTTGATAATATTGATGAATTCATACATGTCAAGAAGCGTAAATGGGATGTGATTGGATATGATTGGGATCCCATTTATGACATTGAGGGTCATTTCCAAAAGTTTCCTTTACCTTTATCACATGAAGTTACTAATAAACTTGACATTTTGCAACAAGGACATGACATGATCACAAATTTTCAAACACCTAGGAATGACCTAATGCTATGCTCTCCTAATTGTTTTTGGTCATACCTTGAGGATTTTGATGATAATTCCTCTGAGCATGTGGATTTATATCATGAAGAAGATTATCAAACACCGTTGTGCTCATATTTTGATAGAAGTGAGGATATCGTTTTCCTGGAGGAGGATCCTTGTGACAATGTTTTCCATCCACATTCAATTATTTTATGTTGTTGTGTCATTAAGGGTGTAGTTGGGGAGTATGTATTTTGTATTAAGTTTCCTCTAAGGAAAACCCTAGAGTTCAAGGGAAGGTTGAATACCTCAAGAAAAAATATTTCATATCAATCTTCCAGCCTTCCCTTAAGAATTTGTCAGTCATCTTCTAGATCCTTGTTGTTTCCTTCCCAGACCTCAGATTGTGAAGACATCCAAGGTATCCAACCCCCAAACTCTTTGAGTCAGCCTATTGAAAATTTGATTTTTCACGATCCTTTTTTGAGATGGATTGAGAAATTTACTAGAGTTGAGAATTGGCATGATTTTTTCCCTCCTTCCCACCTCCATGAGTTTGACTTTATGATTTCCGATGATGCAATACATTTTCTAACTCATGTTATTTTTGTGCTTTATGAATATGAAACATTGATAGGATGGTTTCACTGGCTATTTGAATACACCTAGAATTAAACCACTGGGTAAGTAAAGGTAAATAGGTAGGCATTTTCATTCATTGTATATACCATCTTCATTTCATGTTAGAGTAGTTGTATTTCCATTTGTATATATGCTTGCTTACTTTCATTTTATTGTACCATATATGAGCCAAGGATGATATCACCAACCCAAATTATTACTAATGATTTTTGTTGAGATCGAGCAGGTCACAGGTCATGCCAGAGCTGTTGAGGTTCTCATGCACTCTATGGTCAGCACATGTCCCCGAGTTGAAGCCAGATGTTATCCCCTAGCCTAGGAATAACTAAGGAGATTATTTCTCGAGGCCCACAAATCCTAGACATGAAGTACCGAGAGCCATATTGACTTGAGACAGGCCCTAGAGGGTCCATCCTTCTTCTGCAATGCCTCCATCTAGTCAACAACAACAACATCCATCCCATCGGTTTGGTCCTTCAGCAACAGTGTGTCTTTCTCCATGAGGTAATGAGTCCAGGTATCATGGTATGTGTCACTCTGATTCTCAAAACATTTGAATATGTGCATTTAATTATTTTTACTTCTTACATGTGCTTGGACCTTACACCTTTCCACTTTTTCACTCTTGGGGGGAATGAAAGGATACCCTAGCAAGTTGATTCCCAAAGTGTTTGAATTTCCACTGGGTGGGTTCATGAAAGGTCATCATCCATTCCCACCATACTTATCACTTTTCATCCTTTTCCCTCTCATCCATCCCATACATTGGTTCGGGCATTGGGTTTTCCAAGCTAG
>JZKD02S0275758.1:0-12806 GCA_000966675.3 Picea glauca | reverse complement strand
TCTCTGATTTTGTGGTTCAGAGAATGATTCTCTGCTGGAAGTTGAGTTATCCTGAGAGTTTTCAGGTTGTCTTTGTACCTGCAATCTTGGAAGAATAGTTTGAGGTACTTGCTGTTCTGATTTTTCTGTGTTTTCAGAACTTGGAAGTAATGGATTTTGACTGTCCATCTGCTAATTTTTTGAATCATTCCAGAATTGATTTTCCAGAAATTTTACATCTCTGCTGAGAATTAATTTCTTGGTGATTGGATTGTAAAGCCTGCAAGCTTTAGATGTTTCACTATATCTAGTGAAAATACATTTCTCACTTCTATCATCAAGTTTCTTCCTTAATTCAGAAGGTATGTGAGCGTATGCTATGCATCCAAATGTCCTTAGATGCGCTACATTGAGCTTTGTCCCACTCCATGCTTCTTGGGGAACTTTCATCTTTAGACTGGTGGTTGGAGATCTGTTTAAGAGATAAACTGAGCATGCTACTACTTCAGCCCAAAAAGTATTTGACAAGCTTTTCTCTTTAAGAAGTGTTCTTGCCATATTCATTATTGTCTGATTTTTCCTTTCAGCCACTCCATTCTGTTGTGGAGTATACCTGACTCTTGTTTGCATGATAATGCCTTGTGATTTGCAGAAATTTGCAAATTCTATGGAGTTGTATTCTCCTCATCCATATGACCTGAGTGCTTTGATATATTTTCAACTCTGTTTTTCAGCTTCTGCCTTGAATTCTTTGAGTTTTGCAAAAGTTTCAGACTTGTGTCTGAGAAAATAGATCCATATTTTTCTGCTGAAATCATCAATAAATGTTAGAAAGTAAAATCTACCACCTATTGACTCTGTTTTCATTGGTCCACATAGGTCAGTGTGAACAAGTTCAAGATGTTGTTTGGCTTGATTGGAAGACTGTGGAAAACTAGTTCTCTTATGTTTTCCAAGTATGAAAGACTCACATGGGGGAATTTGCTCTTTAAATATAGGTAGACCTTTGACCATGAAGGTCTTCTGAAGAAGACTTAGACTCTGGAATGATAGATGTCCAAATATTGTATGACAAACCATAGTTTCATTCAGGGTTGATGCACTTTGTGCATATGGTTGACTCATATTTGCAGTTCTGAGGGTAAGGGGAAACATCCTATTTGGAGTCATATGGATTTCATAAGTCAATTTTATGCTGGGGTATTTGTCATATATTTTGCAAGATGTTCCCTCAAAAAGTACCTTATAGCCATGTTGTATGAGCTATCCTATACTTAGCAAATTATGTTTCATATCTTGAACATTATAGACATTGTTTATGTCTTTCTTTACATTTTGTTTATTAAGAATAGGAACAGTTCCTTTTCCTTGAACTTTGACTAAATAATCATTTCCAAGTGTAATATCAGATGAGATTGAAGAATCAATGCATGAAAGTAATTCTTTTTTACCTTTCATGTGATTGCTGCATCCACTATCCAGCAGCCAGAGATCTTTAGGTTGTTGTTCAGTCTTGTGGAATGAGAGAAACATACCTCCTGAGGTGTCTCCCATTTGATTTGACACATGTTCTCTGCCCGAGAGTTGATCTGCTTGCTTCTTCCTGCATTCAGATGCATAGTGCCCATACTTTTTGCAGTAATAGCATTGTATTCTTGATTTTTCATTCGATCTTCTCCCTCTACCTCTTTGAGGCTAAAAATTTTGATGTTGATTTTGTTGTTGTTGTCTTTGACCTTGGAAATTTTGATTCGGATACTGCTATCTATTACCTCCACTGGAGTGAGAGTTACTTTGATTTCTCCCTTTACCTTGGTGACCTCTGCTTCTTCCTTTGCCTCTCCCTCTACTGAAGGAGAATTGAGTTTTGAAAGCATTGGAGATTGACTCATCCGTGAGATGCAGTCTG
This sequence comes from Picea glauca, assembly GCA_000966675.3. Classification (NCBI taxonomy): domain Eukaryota; kingdom Viridiplantae; phylum Streptophyta; class Pinopsida; order Pinales; family Pinaceae; genus Picea; species Picea glauca. Next base: position 10,918 of record JZKD02S0275758.1, on the reverse strand, counting down.
GTCTCATGTGTCACTAGAGAACCAATTAATTCATCTATTCAAAATCTTGACAGATCCTTGGACTCAAGGATTGAAGTAAAACCATTTCAAATTTCTTTGGTAAACTTTTGAGAATTTTCTCAACAATTTGTTGATCAATGATGGTTTCACCAGTCAATCTGATCTGGTTCACGATTCCCATGACTCTGGTCATGGACTGATCCACACATTCAGACTCTGTCATCCTTAGAGTCTCAAATTGTGTCCTCAAGGACTGCAGTTTAACTATTTTGACCCTGTCATTTCTTTGGTAGGAAGATTTAAGAATATCCCAGGCCTGTTTGGAAGTACCAGTGCCTGTGATTTTTGAGAAAATCGAATCATCCATAGAATTCTGAATCCATAATTTCACTTTATTTTCTTTGTTCCTCAGTGTTGCCTGAGCAATTCTCTATGGATTATTCATGGCAGAAAGGGCGGCTGGATCTGGTTCCACATATCCAAGATCCACAATCTCCCAGCACTCTTGTGCTTGCAAGAATGACCTCATTCGAAGAGACCAAAACTCGTAATTCTTTCCCAGAAGAATCAGACCCTGAGTTGGTCCTAAATTGCTAGACGACATATTTTTTTTGAAAATAAAAAGGTCTTAGAAAAAAATAGATGGAAATTTCATATTTACCTCTAATCGTCGAAACGTCGATTTTCCGATGGCCGAAGGGATCTTATCGGCCTTGAGTTTGGCTTTAGTCACCATGTAATGTGACCGCGCACCTTAATGTTAAAGTTCTGCTGGATTTTCCAGTTTTTTGTCTTTCAAATCACCGAAATGCGAAATTTGCCTTTGGACAGTTCAACGGTTCAGATCTTTGAGTGATCTGACGGCCCAGATCTTATCGGGATATTGCGAATCGATATTTTGCGATTTCTGATGACGAGCTCTTCTGAATCCTCGATTCCCCGATCTCCGATTTTTCGATGGCGCTTTCCTTTCGGGACTTTCCCCAAATGCTTTGATATTTTCCACACGTCCTTCTATATTGGACGGTCTTGAATTCTCCTCATGATTTCGAGACTTCAACTACTCCGAATGTCTCATCTTTAGGATCCGTGAAACACTGAACCCCGGTGTGCATATTGACTCTCTTGATCTCACCCACGTGTCTCCTCAAAATGGACGGCTCCGATCATTTACGGGGTTTTCACCACAAAGAAACCCGATCCCTTGTCCTCACGTTTCGTGATTTACCGAATCCCAATGTGCCGATGGACTCTCCCCTTTTGGGACTTTTCCCGAGCCCTCAGATTTACACCACGCGTCCCCTCAAGATGGACGGTCCTTGTTGTTTCGTGATTTCACAAATTGCGACTCCAAATTCTGTCAACTTGAAACCGCGATTGCCAAAACGTCGACGGTTTCCCCGATGTTTGCCATGTGTCTGAATGAATGGACGATTGTGATCTTATCGCTATATCGTGAATCGTGATTTCGCGAGTTTAGAACTCTTGTTGCGACGGTCTTTCAAAACCGCAAACTCTGATATGTCGATTTGACGACACTCGGATCTGCTGCCACCTGTCCTCTGAGATGGACGACTTACAAGTCCTCTTGGGATTTCATGATATCATGTATCAGAGTTTTGGAGAGCAGTATCACACTCTTCCATCTCCCGATTACTAATTTTTCGATGGGATAAGATCGAAGGCTCACGATCTATCTCGATCCAATAGTCCAGAATGACTCATGATTTTGCGATTCGCGAATTCTCACGGCAGTCTTCTGACCTTTACACCCGTGATTCACGAAATGTCAAGATATCGCCACGTGTTTCTTGATGGACGGTCTAGATGATTTCGGGACTTAAAAAGTCAAAATTTCTCATGTGCGCTCTAGAGGTTTAAACCTTGTGCACCTTCCCATTGATCCAACGACTATCGGGCCTCTGCGCAAGATCAAACGGTTGAAATGCTTTCGCCTTTTCCACACTCTCTTCCTCCCTTCTGAACTAGTTTTCCTCTTTGGATCCGTTCATAGGATGAATCTTATGGCCTTAATGGTTGTTCTTTGCACATTAGACACGATCTTTACTGAATTTGACAGAATTTTCTCCTACGGAAGAAAAATTTGTGAATCTTTCAAAGATTTGAAATAATTCCACGAATTCTTTGTTCACTGCTTCAATCTTTAACATTTTTGAGCAAATTTCAAAAAACTTTAAACGATGCTTCCTTCTGCAGCAATATTTAACGAATTGAACGAATTCTTCGAGTTATTTAAATGTTCTTCCGTCCTGCAGCTCTTCTTCATCAATCTTTGACGATTCTTGAAAATTACAAGAATATTTAAAGTTTCTTCTTCTGCACTCCTTTCTTCCTTGATCTTTCAAGCGTTGTACGCTCTGCTTCCTCTGCAAGCTTCCTATGTTGATCTTTTGAACATAAGACGGTTTTCTCCTTGTGGAAGTTTCCCGTGAGGATATTTCGAGAGTATGACAGATGACTCTCCAAACCTTGTGAAAGAGACTGTGTCGCATGCTCTCAAGATCCGTGTAAGCTCTATGCAGTGAGGATCATATTTCTCTCGAGCCTGTGTGAAGAGGCTTACTACTGTAGCTCTGATACCATAATAAATTGTGAAGCAAGAAATGCAGAGAGAAAGAATAGAACATAAAACAATATATTAGAATGTAAGAAGAACTGAAGAGATTGATTACAATGCAATGGGAAATAACTAAGCTAAATAGGCTCAAGCAAGACAGGAATAAAAAGTATAGTTGTCCAGTACAACTGGCAGTGTACAGTCAGACTATTGAGGTTACATTATATTTAACATATATGCACAAATTTCATGGGAATTATGCACCATGTGTATCCACATTTGTGTTCTCCTTGTGGATGGTTCTTAATAAAACACGCCCACACAGGAACCCAACACTCTTCACACACCTAAGATAATATAATATATATCATAATTAATATCACATATTTCCCATGAGGGAGTTAAAACCAAAGCTACTAGCTCTCATACTAATTTAGAAAAGTATTCCACACAAAATATTCTTGTATTTTATTATCATCACATATTTATACATCAAGTTTAGCCTTATCTTAGTCATACAATACTTAGAATTAATGGAGATTAGTTAAAATGATTAGTTGAGGTTGACTCCAACCCTTTGAAACCGTGTGTCATCATATATGTGTAATTCTCATTGATTAATTGAACAGATCTTGTCTTTGCTTCTCCAAGTGTTTTCTGACCTGAGGAGTCAGTTTTCATTCTCAATTCTTAAGTTGGTATTAGAGATGAAGGAGAGATCTCATCCCTGATTGTTGCCCAGGTTCGATCATTGCTTTCTATTGGGATATCATTGTTGGTGCTTTGTGTGAGAGGTCAAGAAGCGTCTCTGTGAGAGGGTGTAGATAGTACGCACAGATCAGAATGTGAGCGATCAAACCCATGCTATCGATGTCTCATTATGAAGAGGTGAGAGACCTATGTGTTGGGGAGCACCTGCTATCGACCACTGGTCAAATTGCCTACTGTCATGGAATTCGATAGCGATTCCAATAGATTCCCCCTCCTCTTATCTGATAGAGGTTGATCGCGTAGAGGGAAGAGAGGAATATCGTAGAGACTGAATCTGGATAGCTTGGTTCTCTGGGGAGGCTGCGAATGTAGGGAATATATCATTGTATGCGAGGAGGCATAATAGTTGAATAGAGAGGATCTCACGCACTGAGGCCGAGAACCCTGCAGATCCCGCACGATGCTCAAGACATTGCTGGAGGAGAGCATGGGAATTTTTGGAGGAGAGAGTTGTTGTTAGATGGATCAAATTCCATCAATTGGAAATTTAAAATGAAAACCTTGATGGAAGATTATGGTGTATGGACGATCGTGAAAGGAGATGAAGCACGACCCAATACGACTACTTTTGCGACAATGACAAAAATGCTATATTGGGATAATAGGGAGAAGAAAGCCAAAGTATTGTTGAGAATGTCTATTAAAGATAGTATAATTATGCATATTATAGATGCTAATACTTCTAGTGAAACCTAGAAAGTACTTAAAGATCTATATCAAACTAATAATACAAATTGCATTCTTTTCCAAGACAGCAAATTGCTAAGTATTAAAATGGATATAAATGAGACTATTAGTACTTTTCTAGCGAGAATTAAAGTCATGAAAGATAAATTGGGAGATATAGGAGAAAAAAGTGTCAAACACTGATCTTGTCACAATTACCTTAAATGGAATGCTAGAGGACTATCAAATGTTTATAACGGGCCTTTCAATGGGGGAGAAATCTCTTACTTTTGAGGAACTAATAGGTATATTTTTGCAAGAGGAAGAGAGGCATGTGATTTCGAAGCCTCATAATTCAGACTTAACACTATGGACAAAGAAGAGATTCCCTAAAGGGAAACTAGGAGAAGGAGGCAGAGGAGGAAGTTCATTTCAGAGGAAGACATTTCCAAATCCAAATCAAGGTATGTAATTGAATAGAAATGAACCTAAGTGCTTCTATTGTGGTAGGACTATTCATCTTGCCAAAGAATGTTATAAGAAGAAAAATGATGAGGCTAGGCACAAAAATAGAAAACATTCAGGACATTTTGTAGAAGAAAACTTGAATATGATCCAAAAGATCTAAAATTGTTTGTGTCTAATGTTGCATTGTCTGTTGAAATTGATGATGTTGATGCATGGTTTGTTGATTCTGGAGCTTTAGTTAACATGACATGTAACAAGAATTGGTATTTAAACTTTAAAGAAACACATAATGGTGCCCATATTTATCTTGGAGATGATCATTCTTATCAGATTAAGGGATATGAATATATTCCAGTAACACTTCTGAATGGTACCGTCAGACACATTCGCAATCTTATGTATGCCCTTGGGATAAAGACAAAAATTATTTATGTGTCCACAATTACAAATCAAAATTTGAAGGTCGAATTCTTCAAGACACATTGTATAGTGAAGGACTTGCAGGATCATTACAAAATTGTTGCCACAAAAGTCAAAGTTGGAAGTCTGTACAAACTTGATGTCACCAACAAGAATCATCAAACATTGACTTCTGCAACTATGCCTACAAAAACACTTTGGCATCAATGGTATGGTCACATTAATTATCATGATTTGTTGTTATTACAAAAAACAAGTATGGTTGAAGGACTCCCTATGTTGAATAATGAGTATGTTTCTTGTGAAGGTTGTGTATTAGGAAAGATGCACATAGATGAATTCCTCTCTAATCTCGATAGGAGAAAAAGAGATCTATTAGAACTTGTGCACACTGATGTTTGTGGACCAATGCAGACAAGGTCCTTAGGAGGTGCTTATTATGTTTTGTTATTTATTGATGACTGCACAAGATACACATGGGTTTATTTCCTTAGGAAAAAGAGTGATGTTTTTGAATACTTCAAGGAATTTAAAAACATTGTGGAGAATCAAATAGGAAAACCCATCAAAATTGTTCACTCAGATCAAGGGGGAGAGTACATATTGGGGAATTTCATCAAGTATTGCAAAGATCATGGAATAGTACAACAATTTATAGTACCCCACACTCCACAATAGAATAGAGTTGTAGAAAGGAAAAAAAGAACTCTGGTGGAGTGTGCACAAAGTATGATGAAAGGTAAGAATCTCTCAAATTCTTCTTGGGATGAGGCCATTATCACTGTTGTTTATTTAAATAATAGAAGTCCAACAAGGTGTTTTGATCATAAAACTCCTTTCAAATCCTTGTACGATTCTAAACTAGAAGTTAATAATTTGAGGATATTTGGGTGTAAGTATTTTTCACATATGCCAAAGGAGAACATGAAGAAGCTTGATGCTAAAGCTATCAAATGTATTTTTATAGGGTACTATTCTAAATTTAAAGAATATAAATTGTTTGATCCATCTACTCACAAAGTGTTTTCAAGTAGAGATGTAATTTTCCATGAACGGGAAGAAGGAAACAATGAAGACAATAGTCATGAAGGATGGCATGTACTTCTTGAAGATGAGGAGGTCAAAGAAGAGAAACAACAACAGGAAAAGGCACCCAGTGACATGGATACATCCAACAATGAAGAAGAATCTTCACAAAACGGATAAGAAGTCAACAACCAATTGAGAAGATCTTCACGATAGGTTCGTCCACCTGAAAAGTATAAAGATTATTCCATAATGAGTAATATTTCAAATGTCATAGAACCCATGAGTTTTAATGAAGTTAATGAACATGAAGAGTGGAGAAAAGAAATAAAGGAAGAATATGACTCTATAATGAAAAATAAAACTTGGGAATTGAATGAATTCCCTAAAGATAAAAATCCCATAGGATGTAAATGGATATACAAACCTAAATTCAAAGAAGATGGTAGTATATATAAATATAATGCCAGATTTGTGGAAAAAGTGTATTCAAATAAAGAGGGCATTGATTATGCAGAAACATTTGCACCAGTAGCTAAATTAAACACTATAAGAATGTTAATTGCACTAGCTATAAAATACCATTGGAAGCTTCGCCAATTAGATGTAAAGTCTTATTTTCTGAATGGTGAGTTAAAGGAGGAGGTTTACTTTAATCAACCATAGGGGTTTGTGAAAATTGTTCAGGAACATTTAGTGTGTAAATTAAATAAAACATTGTATGGACTGAAACAAGCACCTAGGTCATGGTATGCGAAGACAGATTCCTTCCTTGTTCAGTAGGATTTTATGAGGAAAAAAAGTGATCCAAATCTGTATATCGATTTTGATGAAAGTGGGATGTTGTATTGATTTCCTTATATGTTGATGATTTAATTATTACATGAAATTCAGAAAAATTGATTACTGGAATTAATAAGAAGATGTCACAGGTATTTGAAATGAAATATCTTGGTGAGTTACATCACTGCCTCGGTCTTGAAGTTTGGAAAAATGTTGGTCAAAGCTTTGTGTCTCAAGGTAAATATGTCAAATAAGTACTTAAGAAGTTTAAAATGGATCACTGGAAATTTTCTTATGTTCCAATGTAGAAGAACACAAAACTTTATTGTGATGATGGTTTGAAGGAGGTAAATGATACAATGTATAGACAGATGGTGGGAAGCTTGAACTATTTCACTATAACCAGACCTGACATAGCATAGTCTATTAGTGTGTTAATTTAGTTTATTTATAAACCTATAGAAAGACATTGGAATGCAGTGAAAGGGGTACTGAGGTATCTCAAAGGAACAATTGATTATGGTATTAAATATACTGATTCATTCGATGTTGTGATGACAAGTTACTCAGATTCAAACTGGGATGGTAATCCATATGATCAAAGATCTACTACAGGTTATTCCTTTGGCATTGGATCGAAGATTTTTTCATGGAGTAGTAAAAAGCAACCTATTGTATCTTTGTCATCCACTGAGGCAGAGTATAAAGCATTGTGTGCAACAACTTGTGAAGTTGTTTGGATGAGAAGACTACTTCAAGATGTTTGAGAAGAAAAAAGGAAAGCTACAATAATCAAATGTGATAACCAGAGCTCAATCAAGTTAGAAAATAATCCATTTTATCAATCAAGGATGAATCATGTTGATACTCAGTTTCATTTTGTTAGAGAAAAGATGCAGTCTAATGACATTGCTTTAATGTACTGTAATACTAGTGAAAATGTTGTTGATATTTTCACTAAGCCTCTTGCGAAGATAAAATTTGAACTGTTTAGAGAGATGTTAGGTGTGGATGTCAATCCTTTCTCCATTAAAGGAGAGACTTAGAAATAATGGAGATTAGTTGCAGTGATTATTTGAGGTTGGCTCCAACCATTTCAAACCATATATATATATATATATATATATATTGTAATTCTCATTGATTAATTGAACGAAGCTTGGCTTTGCTTCCCTGGCCTCCAATGTTGTCTCGCCTGAGGAGTCGATTTGTTTCTCAATTCTTAAGTATAATCCATTTGTTTAGATAATATCTCAACCACACACCTAAATAACATCTAGATCTAACAAACTCCTAACCAAACATCTTCAATAGAGATTAGAATAACTAATACAATCTATGATGAGGAATATTAAATATTAAGTACAAGACAAGTAGGAGTTAATATCTGGAACAATTCAAGTTCCATGCTCAACATAGAGTTGACACATAACACTTAAAATAATATTAATAACAAAAAAAATATTGCAAGTCTATTAAAATTATAGACTAACTATTATTGTAAAATATGTATTAATGTATGTATCTTCTTAACTATTTTTAACTCAATGTCCCCATGGTGTAGAGGATTCTGGCTCGAAACCTCTAAAGACACCTCAAATCCAACCATATTAAGGGCTGATGCAGTCAAAACCGGGCGGGATCGGTGATTTTGATGGCAGTCGAAACCGGGTGGGATTGGTGATTTTGATGGCAGTCGCTGGCAAGTCAAGGATATTTAACAAACTAAAAAAATCTATGTTCAACTCAATAAATTTATTCAATATAAATATATAATACATTTTTAAAATATTGTATATTTATTTAGAAGACTCAAAAAAATAATATCAACATCATTTTGAATATTTATCTAATAATAATTTTGCAAGAAAAATATTATTCTATTATATTGATACTTTAAAAGAGAACTCACGACCTATTTTGAATATTTATCTAATAATAATTTTGTAGGAAAAATATCATTCTATTATATACTATATTTATAATTTAAAAGATAATTCACAACCTATTTTGAATATTTATCTAATAATAATTTTGTAGGAAGAATACCATTCTATTACATTGATACTTTAAAAGAGAATTCAAGACCTTAATTCAAACTAATTCAAACTATTACAACATACACTCTAAAATTAAGTATTGTACATGTTAGAACATGCATAATTTTGAGCTTTGAGCTTTATATATTTACCTCTTAAAAATAAATTTTACCCAAAAAGGAAAAAGACTTAGAAAGCGGCCTTTTAAAATTAAAATAAATCCATGGGTTGTTATATATCAATAAGTCACTTACAATATCTATCGTCAATGAGTTACTCTAATTTGATCGAATGTTCCTAATAACCTCCAAATTTTTGGAGCCTCTTGAGTTTTAAAATAAACCTTTAATGGTCACTTCGCGCTTCGGGTGTTCCAGCAAACCTAAACAACGAAAACTACGAAACTTTGAAGTCCTGAAGATAGCCACTCGTGACTTTTCCTAAAGGACTTAGGGACATGAGTCATAGGACATCTGTCTTTTAATTTTTTTTTCTTGGTTTGACACATGGCACTTACTTTTGGCATTTACGTCATATGATTCACACATTTTCAAGTGACACGTGGCACCTCTCTTTCCTTGAAATGTCATCAAAATGAAATCATATCTGCCACATAACTCCGAGAGATTGCTCTTCAGGAGTTTTTGATTTAAAAATCCCTGGAGTATAAAAGCGTCGAAGTAAAGTAATTACTAAATCAAAAAAGAGTTTCAAAGAGTTAATAAAGTAGTTAACAACTTTAATTAATCATGATTAAGTGTTAATTAATCACTTCACAATTTTGGACTTCGAAAAATTTCCCTTGTACTATATTCAAAACTTCTGAATTCGAAACTTCCAAAATACTTGAATTTTAATACAACGTTTTAAACATGATTGATTAAAACATAAAAGTGATTACTTAGAGATTAACTCCTCCACGAATTTTGACTTCGAGAGATTTCCAACCTGTCGCATCCAAAAAACCTGTCGCATCCAAAACTTCTGAACGTGAATCGTCGAGATATTATGACATTTATGATTGATTAAGGTTAATTATTTCAAATAAATATTGTGAATCATCGGGTAATTAATTCCATTAATTTTAATAAATTCTTCATTAGTATAACTATACGAAGATCAATATACATTTTGAATAAAACACATCGAATTTCAAAATCGTTTTTACCATTTGCAACTAGCAGTTTTCTGTTCAGTGTAGATCTTACATAATTGTCTTGTCAGAGGTAGGCTAATTTTATTTCCTTGAGGATTATGGCACCATGAAAATATGCAAAGAATATTGACACATTGGGTGATGATTCAAATCCAAATGCATATGTTCTATAAAACATGACTCGGTGAGTTGTGGATGCCATTAAAACTTGGAAGCAGGTTTTTGATGTCTTAGAGCATGAGATCATTAACTGTCTGGACGACTCTGTCGAAGAAGAAAATGACTCCTTTACAACAAAGATTAGACTTGTAGCACATTCAAAACTGTATAAGATATTTGCACGGCCAATAATCATACCCTACAATGATATGATAAATTGGGATTTGGAACATGTCGACATCCAAAGTAGGAGAGCCATCAACCACCAACATGCCGTTGTCGTCTCTTTCCGACTAGAGAACCTACAAGTAATGTACAAGATTTCCCCTACCCCTAAATACACTTACAATGTCGTATTTCTTCTAGAGTTTGAGATAAATGAATGCACCCAATACAGTATAAATAGTCATGATATAGTCAAGACCTGGTGGGGACATCTAGAAAAATTCAGATCTAATGCTCATGGTATGTATGCCATGATGTCTTTAGATGCTCATATGTTGTATGTAGCCTGTAAAGATCGTCATTTGATTTAAACTACCATTGAATTAAAACGGAACAATAAATTTGAAATTTACTCAAAATTTACTCAATCTAGCATATTCACTCCCATATTTCAATAAATAAAATCACAATTTACATAACAATTTGCATAATTTACATAACAATATAAATACCTCGCTCTGATGCTATCGCTCCCTTCGCTTGAACCTATCTGCAGTAGCTTGCTCCTTAATACACCCCAAAACCATCCACCCTACCGACTAGTTCGCCTAGCCCTAGGACATCAATGGACGTCCTAGCCCTCCGAGCCCAAAACCCCTCAGCCCCGGTGCACTGTAAATCCCACTG
>JZKD02S0275757.1:318135-336461 GCA_000966675.3 Picea glauca | reverse complement strand
AGACGCGAGGGGAGAACTCGGGCATTATGTAGAGTGAGTGATAGCAGAGAGGGAGGATTGCAACCTTTTCTCCTGGTCACTGGCAAAGGGAGACGCAGTCTCACAAACATCGTGGTCTCAGCTCGAGGGTGGCTAGTGGTAAATCCGTTGGGAGTCGCTACGCCTACAGTTGGGTGGAAACGAGCACCCCTCTCAGCAGTTGCACTCAATTCTTGTGTTATTCCTGATAAGTGTTTTACATATTGCATCTTGAAAATTCATATACTGACATATATGCTCATAGAACTGTGAAATTGTGAACGATTACAGTATAAGAATGTCTGTGCAGTGTTTTGATAAGAAATAATAGATATATGCTATAACAGAAAGACCACGCATGGCTTATGTTGATAAATGAATTTAATTATGCATGAGTTGAACCAAGTCAGGCTTCCAGTACATCCTCGGGGATTTGTTTCCCCTTGTCTATCTCACGGGATGCCCGGTATAGATATATTCACAGAGATTCCCCTTGGAAAGGTTTACCAACAACCTGGAAAAAGGACTTGAATGAGCAAGTCTTAACAACCTTGTACGAGGAGGAATGACCCTCTTAAAATCCTGAAGTAGTAGTGTAGGGATAAGTATCGATCGATAGACGTGACCCCATCGGAAGACCCATGGTCATTCACGACCGTTAGATTTACGAAAGAAATAAGGGTGTTACATACCTTGCCCCTTTTCCTCTACCTTCGTGAATAGCAAGGAAAATCGGGACCGTAGATCCCCAAGGTCTGTGGGAGTATCTGGACCATTGGTTTCTCTTTCCATCCGGAGAGCAGTGAGAGAGTACATAGTGTGGAACTAATTTGAGTCGTTGGATCTTAGCTAGAGACCCCGATAGTCATTGGATCCGTTACGAGGTGCATGAGGGTTAAGCCCTCATGAACAAGGGCGAAAGTCACGAGAGAGGAGTCGGTATTGGGGATTCGGAGTTCGAGGTTTCTAGAGTCCTGATGACAAAAGATCGGGACACTCCTTGGTAAAAATCCTGATATAGATCTAGATCGTCCATCCGTGAAGGACACGTGGTGGAGATCGAGAGTCCATCAGTATTTCGGATACCGGGGATTCGAGTTGACAAAGTGGTATCAGAGTGGATATCGGGGATATTGAGGACATCTGGAGAGTCACTCGACACCAGGAACCCCGAATCAACGAGATTTTATCTGGACTGTTCGTTTGGGAGCGGACGCGTGTCACGAGACTACCCACATCTAGGACTCGGGAATCGGAGGTTGGAAGAGGAGGTTTTTCGACTTCACAAGTGGCGAAAGGGCGAGAGCTTTGTGTTGTTGGCCTAGCTGACGTTACATCGGGATATTGGCACTCAGAATATCGGAGTTCTCGAGGTCGAGGAAATCGGGACACTTCAAGTCTCGAAATAGCGAGATTGGATCAGGTTCGTCGATCAGTTGAGGATTCGTGGCGGAGATCTTGACTATCGGGGGAAGTCCCGATAGAAGGACAAATCGGTGCATCGGAGTTTGGTGTTTCGCAAGTCCTGAGGACAAGACTCCCAGAGCATTTGAAGTCGCGAAACAGTGAGAGGCGATTAGGAATGTCCATCTTGAGGGGACGCGTGGCAGTGATCAGGGCCTCCAAGAAAAGTCCCGAAAGGAGAATCATCAATTGGGAAATCGCGAAGTCAGAAACCCCGACCAGGGGGAGAAATCTCCGTTGTTGTGGGGTCTAGCTGAGGTCAGGTCGAACAATCGGGGATCGGGATATCCGGAATCCCATGGACAAGGTGTCCTTGTGGTTCGGCATTGCAATGTCTGAAACCCCGATAGGAGATAGGGCTGTGGTCACAAGGATAGTGGTCACGCGGACCAAGAATCTATCTAGAAGGGGATAAGGGCCAAAGACGGGGAGTTGGCTCATTGGATTTCGGGAGATCGAGAGGTCAAGAACTCTCTGCATCAGAAAGGAAGAAAATCTGAAACCTGAATTTGACTCTGGGAAATACACGGTCATGTGCGGAAGGTTGATCTCCCTTGGGAGTGAAACTTTGGAGACCTCGGAAGCTTCAGGGATTTGAATGGGGAAATGTAGGAGTCGTGTATCACAATTCCCCAAATCGCGAAAAGTCGTTAAGCTCTTGGTTGGCTTAAGCACGTGGGTACAGTACCGGGTCATGTAGACAAGTCCCCAAGAGAGAAACTTTCCCCTCGATAGCCCCATCAGGGGTCGGCGTGTCGTTGTTTCAAGCTTCGGGGTTTGCAATGTCGAGAGACTCGACATTCTGGTAGCACCGAGTCGCGAAGAGAGAAAAGACGCCATGTTGATTCGGCTCATAGTTGTGAACTATAATCACATGGAAGTGGAAAAAGGAAAGAGCTAGCCTGTGCTAAGCCCAGTAGGACTTCGGGGATTCTGACTGTTGAGGAATCAATGAAAAAGTTTGATTTTGAGTAGTGGGTATGTGAGACAACCAAACTCTTTCTTTCATTCAACTTCTCTTTCTCACACTTTTTCCTTGGTTTTTCTTCCTCTTGTGACCAATGAGGAATTGATACTATGTTTCACTACTCCAACATGTGAAGGCGTTTGTGGGTTTTTCTTTGCTTCCACTTGCATTGGGAAGATTTCCTCCTCTTGTGATAGGACATCCTCATTTAGACCCTGCTCATATTTGTTCTTGTCCATCCCCTCCACCTCCTTACTTCCATTTTCTTCATAATAGACCTCCAAATGTTCATATTTTGTGGGCTCTTCTTGCTCTATTTCACATAAGACATCAAAATTGTTACGCACTAGGGGTGGCATAGAGGATTTGGCTTTAGGGTGTGACATTGAAGGATGCATGCACTTCTTCCTTGTCACCATTTACATTGATTGTTTATACATTAGGCTTGGGGGGTTGGCCTGTTTTTACATTCCCTACCAAAATGGAAATACTCATGAAAGTTGTTGCACTTGAAAGAGAGTTGTTCATGATCCAACTTTTGAAGGTGACACCAACCATCTAAGTTTAATTGGAAAGCCTTTGAAAACCCTTTTCTTTAAATAAACTTCATGAAGGCAGGGATATTAGCAATCCTTTGCAATTATATTATCCAATGATTTTCTAATGCTATTCCCTATCCCCTAAAAGGTTGGGTTCTCCCCAACAAATGTATAGCAAGGGTGGGAGGTGAACCCTCAAAAGGAGACCATCTTGGGAATGTCCTCCACTTTTTTGAAGTTGAGCATCCAACAATTCAAACACACGGTTTGTGGCCCTGGAAATAGAAGCTAATTTGGAATATCACATCTTTATCTTCCATGAATGTACTGCATAACCTCGATCATAAAGGAAGAAGTTCATTGACGACTTCATCCGAAGATGCCAATATCCTTTCACCAGAATCTTGAGGACTCTATAGCTCTAACACTTCCCCATAAAGGCCTTAGGGCTTGGAAAGGGAATGGAGATTTCACCTTCGAGCCGTTAAAAGATTTCTCATGAGCGAGCATTATTAGGTTTATGCTATGAGGTCACAACATCAAGGGTTTGGAATGTCGTTGCTTTGCAATCGACGTTTCAGTCTCTTGGAGCTGTTGTGGCATCGATTGTCAGAATTTGGCACGCTTAACCTCGGACGTCGAAACCCTAGCTATGAGTAGAAGCTTGGCCCTTCATTCCTATTCTCCTCTAAATTGTCAGAGATTAATCATTCAATCTTGGGCCTTATGACGACAGATCGGTGGTTGTCTTGACCCTTCAATATGTGAGGGTTCACTATCAAGCGGTGGTTGCCTTAGCCTTTGCAGGCCACCAAATACCATAACCGCCCTGATTTAATTTTTTCTAAGGTTGAAGAGGCAAGTTTTGTTCCTATAAATACTTGAATCATATTGTAATCTGTACACAGAGGGTGCGATAAGAGCTTGAAAGAATTTCTTGAATCAAATCGGTTATTCCCTATTTTGGAGGTTTTCTCTGCGTTTATGATTTTCTGTTATTGAGTTTGTAAACTCATATTATTTCTTGATAAATTCATCTTTGAGCAAACAAAGTAATGTTTTTTTTGGTTTTACTAATTACGAACCCGATCATTTATTTATTCCGAGTTTATTTGGTGGAGCGTGTGATTTTAAAAGGAGATTAAATACAAAACTGATATTTCGGCATTCGGGACTTGCTTGTTACATATGCATGGAGTTCCTTTGCTTTACCAAACACCGAAACCTGAAATTGTTGGGCCCACACCCTAATCGCATTTCACAATTCGACATTTCTTATTTCATTTTGTTTTGGCCGGGTGTTCGTAAATCCTGAAATCCTGAACCCCGAAACCTCGAAGTGTTGGGCCCACATTCCATTCGAATTTTCGCAATTCGGGAGTTGTTGTGTGTTGGTGTTTGGCATTTGTAATCGCCAAACCCTAAACCCCGAAACCTAAAGTGTGGGGCCCACAACCTTTTCTCATTTTGGGATTCAGCAAACAGCGTGGTCATTTGTTTTTGTATTCGGCGTTTGTAATCATCGAAACCCCGATTGACCTCTGTGTTTTTTTTTCACATTTGGTATCTGAGCCTGCAATTTATCTGGAAATTACTTAATTCATTGTTGATTATTCCTATTAGTGTCAAAACTTTTATTCTCATATTTTTCTGCGTGAAGATTTATTTAAATTCTGTCAATTTTTATAAATGGTTGCATCTGGTAGTAGTTCTTCTCAGATTCAGGTTCCTATACTGAGTGAGAAGTCATATGACTCCTGGTATATTCGGATGAGGATGATTTTGCATTCTCAGGACTCGTGGACTTATGTTATTGATGGTTATGCTGAGCCAGTTGATGCTACAGCAGAATTGGCTTTGTCTAATGTTGACTGTGTTTTGCTGAAGGAAAACAGGAAGAAGGATAATAAAGCTCTTGGATTAATCCAGCAAGGATTAAATGAATCCATTTTTATGAAGATTGCTAGTGCTGCATATTCAAAGATGGCTTGGGACATTCTTGAAACCTATTATCAAGGGGTGTCCAAGGTGAAGACAATTAAGTTGCAGAACTTGAGAAGGGATTTCAAAATCTGAAGATGAAGGATAACGAAAGTGTTGATACTTTCATGACTCAAGTAATGAGTGTTGTGAGACAGCTCAGGTAGTATGGAGATGATGTTAAGAATAAAAGAGTTAGTGAGAAAGTGCTGAGAAATTTGCCCAAGGAGTTTGAGCCTATTGTTGTTCCCATAGAGGAATTTAAAGATTTAAGTTTAATGCAAATTGATGAGTTAACTGGTTCTCTTGTTGCTCATGAATCTAGGATATCTAGATATGAAGANACAAAAGATCGGGACACTCCTTGGTAAAAATCCTGATATAGATATAGATCGTCCATCCGTGAAGGACACGTGGTGGAGATCGAGAGTCCATCAGTATTTCAGATACCGGGGATTCGAGTTGACAAAGTGGTATCAGAGTGGATATCGGGGATATTGAGGACATGAGGAGAGTCACTCGACACCAGGAACCCCGAATCAGCGAGATTTGATCTGGACCGTTCGTTTGGGAGCGGACGCGTGTCACGAGACTACCCAAATCTAGGACTCGGGCATCGGGGGTTGGAAGAGGAGGTTTTTCGACTTCACAAGTGGCGAAAGGGCGAGAGCTTTGTGTTGTTGGCCTAGCTGACGTTACATCGGGATATCGGCACTCAGAATATCGGAGTTCTCGAGGTCGAGGAAATCGGGACACTTCAAGTCTTGAAATAGCGAGATTGGATCAGGGTCGTCGATCAGTTGAGGATTCGTGGCGGAGATCTTGACTATCGGGGGAAGTCCCGATAGAAGGACAAATCGGTGCATCGGAGTTTGGTGTTTCGCAAGTCCTGAGGACAAGACTCCCAGAGCATTTGAAGTCGCGAAACAGTGAGAGGCGATTAGGAATGTCCATCTTGAGGGGACGCGTGGCAGTGATCAGGGCCTCCAAGAAAAGTCCCGAAAGGAGAATCATCAATTGGGAAATCGCGAAGTCAGAAACCCCGACCAGGGGGAGAAATCTCCGTTGTTGTGGGGTCTAGCTGAGGTCAGGTCGAACAATCGGGGATCGGGATATCTGGAATCCCATGGACAAGGTGTCCTTGTGGTTCGGCATTGCGATGTCTGAAACCCCGATAGGAGATAGGGCTGTGGTCACAAGGATAGTGGTCACGCGATCCAAGAATCTATCTAGAAGGGGATAAGGGCCAATGACGGGGAGTTGGCTCATTGGAGTTCAGGAGATCGAGAGGTCAAGAACTCTCTGCATCAGAAACGAAGAAAATCTGAAACCTGAATTTGACTCTGGGAAATACACGGTCATGTGCGGAAGGTTGATCTCCCTTGGGAGTGAAACTTTGGAGACCTCGGAAGCTTCAGGGATTTGAATGGGGAAATGTAGGAGTCGTGTATCACAATTCCCCAAATCGCGAAAAGTCGTTAAGCTCTTGGTTGGCTTAAGCACGTGGGTACAGTACCGGGTCATGTAGACAAGTCCCCAAGAGAGAAACTTTCCCCTCGATAGCCCCATCAGGGGTCGGCGTGTCGTTGTTTCAAGCTTCGGGGTTTGCAATGTCGAGAGACTCGACATTCTGGTAGCACCGAGTCGCGAAGAGAGAAAAGACGCCATGTTGATTCGGCTCATAGTTGTGAACTATAATCACATGGAAGTGGAAAAAGGAAAGAGCTAGCCTGTGCTAAGCCCAGTAGGACTTCGGGGATTCTGACTGTTGAGGAATCAATGAAAAAGTTTGATTTTGAGTAGTGGGTATGTGAGACAACCAAACTCTTTCTTTCATTCAACTTCTCTTTCTCACACTTTTTCCTTGGTTTTTCTTCCTCTTGTGACCAATGAGGAATTGATACTATGTTTCACTACTCCAACATGTGAAGGCGTTTGTGGGTTTTTCTTTGCTTCCACTTGCATTGGGAAGATTTCCTCCTCTTGTGATAGGACATCCTCATTTAGACCCTGCTCATATTTGTTCTTGTCCATCCCCTCCACCTCCTTACTTCCATTTTCTTCATAATAGACCTCCAAATGTTCATATTTTGTGGGCTCTTCTTGCTCTATTTCACATAAGACATCAAAATTGTTACGCACTAGGGGTGGCATAGAGGATTTGGCTTTAGGGTGTGACATTGAAGGATGCATGCACTTCTTCCTTGTCACCATTTACATTGATTGTTTATACATTAGGCTTGGGGGGTTGGCCTGTTTTTACATTCCCTACCAAAATGGAAATACTCATGAAAGTTGTTGCACTTGAAAGAGAGTTGTTCATGATCCAACTTTTGAAGGTGACACCAACCATCTAAGTTTAATTGGAAAGCCTTTGAAAACCCTTTTCTTTAAATAAACTTCATGAAGGCAGGGATATTAGCAATCCTTTGCAATTATATTATCCAATGATTTTCTAATGCTATTCCCTATCCCCTAAAAGGTTGGGTTCTCCCCAACAAATGTATAGCAAGGGTGGGAGGTGAACCCTCAAAAGGAGACCATCTTGGGAATGTCCTCCACTTTTTTGAAGTTGAGCATCCAACAATTCAAACACACGGTTTGTGGCCCTGGAAATAGAAGCTAATTTGGAATATCACATCTTTATCTTCCATGAATGTACTGCATAACCTCGATCATAAAGGAAGAAGTTCATTGACGACTTCATCCGAAGATGCCAATATCCTTTCACCAGAATCTTGAGGACTCTATAGCTCTAACACTTCCCCATAAAGGCCTTAGGGCTTGGAAAGGGAATGGAGATTTCACCTTCGAGCCGTTAAAAGATTTCTCATGAGCGAGCATTATTAGGTTTATGCTATGAGGTCACAACATCAAGGGTTTGGAATGTCGTTGCTTTGCAATCGACGTTTCAGTCTCTTGGAGCTGTTGTGGCATCGATTGTCAGAATTTGGCACGCTTAACCTCGGACGTCGAAACCCTAGCTATGAGTAGAAGCTTGGCCCTTCATTCCTATTCTCCTCTAAATTGTCAGAGATTAATCATTCAATCTTGGGCCTTATGACGACAGATCGGTGGTTGTCTTGACCCTTCAATATGTGAGGGTTCACTATCAAGCGGTGGTTGCCTTAGCCTTTGCAGGCCACCAAATACCATAACCGCCCTGATTTAATTTTTTCTAAGGTTGAAGAGGCAAGTTTTGTTCCTATAAATACTTGAATCATATTGTAATCTGTACACAGAGGGTGCGATAAGAGCTTGAAAGAATTTCTTGAATCAAATCGGTTATTCCCTATTTTGGAGGTTTTCTCTGCGTTTATGATTTTCTGTTATTGAGTTTGTAAACTCATATTATTTCTTGATAAATTCATCTTTGAGCAAACAAAGTAATGTTTTTTTTGGTTTTACTAATTACGAACCCGATCATTTATTTATTCCGAGTTTATTTGTTGGAGCGTGTGATTTTAAAAGGAGATTAAATACAAAACTGATATTTCGGCATTCGGGACTTGCTTGTTACATATGCATGGAGTTCCTTTGCTTTACCAAACACCGAAACCTGAAATTGTTGGGCCCACACCCTAATCGCATTTCACAATTCGACATTTCTTATTTCATTTTGTTTTGGCCGGGTGTTCGTAAATCCTGAAATCCTGAACCCCGAAACCTCGAAGTGTTGGGCCCACATTCCATTCGAATTTTCGCAATTCGGGAGTTGTTGTGTGTTGGTGTTTGGCATTTGTAATCGCCAAACCCTAAACCCCGAAACCTAAAGTGTGGGGCCCACAACCTTTTCTCATTTTGGGATTCAGCAAACAGCGTGGTCATTTGTTTTTGTATTCGGCGTTTGTAATCATCGAAACCCCGATTGACCTCTGTGTTTTTTTTTCACATTTGGTATCTGAGCCTGCAATTTATCTGGAAATTACTTAATTCATTGTTGATTATTCCTATTAGTGTCAAAACTTTTATTCTCATATTTTTCTGCGTGAAGATTTATTTAAATTCTGTCAATTTTTATAAATGGTTGCATCTGGTAGTAGTTCTTCTCAGATTCAGGTTCCTATACTGAGTGAGAAGTCATATGACTCCTGGTATATTCGGATGAGGATGATTTTGCATTCTCAGGACTCGTGGACTTATGTTATTGATGGTTATGCTGAGCCAGTTGATGCTACAGCAGAATTGGCTTTGTCTAATGTTGACTGTGTTTTGCTGAAGGAAAACAGGAAGAAGGATAATAAAGCTCTTGGATTAATCCAGCAAGGATTAAATGAATCCATTTTTATGAAGATTGCTAGTGCTGCATATTCAAAGATGGCTTGGGACATTCTTGAAACCTATTATCAAGGGGTGTCCAAGGTGAAGACAATTAAGTTGCAGAACTTGAGAAGGGATTTCAAAATCTGAAGATGAAGGATAACGAAAGTGTTGATACTTTCATGACTCAAGTAATGAGTGTTGTGAGACAGCTCAGGTAGTATGGAGATGATGTTAAGAATAAAAGAGTTAGTGAGAAAGTGCTGAGAAATTTGCCCAAGGAGTTTGAGCCTATTGTTGTTCCCATAGAGGAATTTAAAGATTTAAGTTTAATGCAAATTGATGAGTTAACTGGTTCTCTTGTTGCTCATGAATCTAGGATATCTAGATATGAAGAAGGATCATTGGAGCATGTTTTCAAATCCCAACTGCATGTTACSAGAGGCAGAAGCAGAGGAAGGTTTCATACTCATGGAAGAGGAGGTCGATTTTCTGGCCCAAGGGAMAACAGAGCTRAATCASAGTCTGAGTAGAAGCCCTAGCAGAATCCTCCTAATTTAAGAGGGAGCAGCARCAATCCCTMGCAGCAAGAAAATTAGAGGTATGATAAATCCAAAGTGCAATGTTATTATTGTAAGAAGTTTGGGCATTTTGCTAACAAATGTTGGAAGAAACAGGCAGATGCTGGAAAGCACTCTGCACATATCACAAATGAGTCTAAGGATCATCAAAATCCTATGTTTTTGACCTGTAACACCACTCAAGAATGTGCAAATGATATTTGGTTTTTGGATAGTGGTTGCAGAAACCACATGACTGGTAATAAGGACTTATTTTCTTCCATTGATACTAGTATTCAGTCTGAAGTCATACTGGGAAATGACTGTAAGGTTACAGTTAATGGTAAAGGTGTATTTCCAGTTTATACTAAGAACAATCAGAGAAGAAATATTGATGATGTTTACCTTGTGCCTGGTTTAAAATGCAATATTATCAGTGTTGGACAATTGATGGAGAAAAAGTACAGAGTATTCTTCAAGAACAAGGTATGTACAATCTATGATAAATTTCCCAGCAAACAGTTGATTGCAAGAGTAGAGATGACCAAGAATCGGATGTTTCCACTTGTTATGAGAAATGATTTGAGTGGTTCTTTGAATATTTATAAAGTTGGAAGGTCAGATGAATCTTGGTTATGGCATTTGAGATATGTTCATTTACATTTTGGTGGCTTAGATCTATTACAAAAGAAGCAGATGGTAAAGGGGTTGCCCTGTATTCAGCAACCTACAAGCTCTTGTGAGAGATGTATACTTGGGAAGCATCACAGAGAGAAATTTGTTTCAGGTGTTTCCTATAGAGAAAAAGCTCCATTGGAAATTGTATACACAGATTTATGTGGACCTATCCAAACACCTTCTTTCACTGGTTGTTTTTATTTTATGACTTTCATTGATGATTTCAATAGGAAGACTTGGTTGTATTTGTTGAAACAAAAGTCTGAAGCCTTTAATGTTTTTAATAAATTTAAGTCTATGGTTGAGAATGAGAGTGGTCGAACCATTAAGATCCCCAGGTCTGACAGAGGAGGTGAGTATAAATTGAATGAATTAATTGAATCTTGTGATCTTYATGGAATTAAAAGGCAGTTTACTGCTCGATATACTCCACAACAGAATGGAGTGGTTGAAAGGAAGAATCAGACCATTATGGATATGGYTCGAAGCATGTTGAAAGAGAAGCATCTTTCAAATGAATATTGGGGAGATGCGGTTCTTTGCTCTATTTTTATCTTGAATAGAAGTCTGACCAAGACCRTGAGGGATCATGTACCTTAGGAAGCTTGGGATGGTAAGTCTTRCAATGTTTCTCATTTCAGAATTTTTGGATGTGTTGCATTTGCGCATGTACCTGCAGAAATGAGGAGAAAGTTGGATGACAGAAGCGAGAGATGTATCTTTGTTGGATACAGTGAAGAATCTAGGGCATATAAAATCTACAATCCCATCACCCAGAAATATGTAATCATCAAAGATGTTCAGTTTAAAGAAGATGAAGCATGGGATGGAAGTATTGACAAATCAATTTCTGAGGGAGTTGTGTTACCCCGTGAAGATGATAATGGAGCTGAGCAGAGTGAAGAAGATGGACAGATGGTTCCACATGAACATACGCCTGTAGAAAGAAGTCCAACAAGGCTAGCACCAAATTTCAGCTCATCTCAATTTAAAACACCAAGAACTCATGAGCGTGGTGAGCCATCTGGACATGGTGGACATCAAACAAATTCACAGGTAAGCAGTGAGTCAGATCCTACTTTAGCTTCATTGAAAAGCATATTTAAAGGACAAAAAACTAGAAGTTTAAGAGAATTATATGATCAGAATGAAGAGGTAGATTAGATTTCAAATTTTGCATTTATAGCTTATGATCCTGTAAGTTATGATGACGCTGCTAAAAAGGATGTCTGGATAAAAGCAATGGATGAGGAGATTGATTCCATTGAAAGGAATAACACTTGGGATCTTGTCAATTTACCTTCAGGAAAGAAAAGTATTGGTGTTAAGTGGGTTTTCAAGACTAAGCTGAATGCAGAAGGTGATATTAAGAAGTACAAGGCAAGACTTGTAGCTCAGGGGTTTAGTCAGTAACTCGGTATTGATTACAATGAAACATTTGCTCTTGTAGCAAGGATTGACATAGTGAGGATGGTCTTAGCTATTGCAACTCAGAATAGATGGATCATGCATCAGATGGACGTCAAGTCTGCATTTTTAAATGGATATTTGGAAGAAGAAGTTTATGTAAGACAACCTCTGGGTTATGAGATTGATAAACACAGAGATAAAGTTTACACGTTAAGGAAAGATTTATATGGATTGAAGCAGGTATCCACAGTTTGGTATAGCAAGATTGATGAATACCTAATTAGTGTTGGATTCAGCAGAAGTCCAAGTGAACCAACTCTGTATACAAAAGTAGACCAAAAAGGTAAAATTTTGATTGTCTGTTTGTATGTTGATGACCTGATTTTTACTGGAGATCTATCTATAGATGATTTTAAAAATGCCATGAAAACAGAGTTTGAGGTGACTGATTTAGGTTTGATGAAATTTTTTCTTGGAATTGAAGTAGATCAATCTGATGATGGCATTTTCATTTGTCAAACTAACTATGCAAATGAAGTGCTGAAAAAGTTTAGAATGTTGAATTGCAAGCCAGCTGCAACACCAATGGCAATTGGTGTTAAACTGAGCAAGTATGATGAAGGATCATATGTTGATCCAACCCTGTATAAGAGGCTGGTTGGAAGCCTTATGTACTTAACAACAACCAGACCTGACATTATGTTTGCTATGAGTTTGATTTCCAGATTCATGGAGACTCCGAAGAGTACTCATTGGCAAGCAGGAAAGAGGATCCTGAGATATGTTGCTGGAACAACTAATTTTGGTATCCGATACACATCAAGCTTAAACTTTGAGCTGATCGGATATACTGATAGTGATTTTGCAGGTTCCATTTATGACAGGAAAAACACATCTGGGTATATTTTTAGTCTTGGATCTAGAGCAGTGGCATGGGCATCAAATAAACAACCCATTGTGACTCTATCTTCCACCGAGGCGGAGTATGTTGCAACAACTGTAGCTGCATGTCAAGATGTATGGATGAGAAGGGTCTTGAATGAATTGTTGCATAACCAGAATGATGCAACCCAGATTGTTTGTGACAATAAATCTGCCATTGCATTGTCAAGGAATCATGTTTTTTACAAACAATGTAAGCACATTGATACAATGTATCATTTCATTCGAGAGCTCGTAACTGATAAGGAGATTTATGTTCAGTTCTGCAGATCTGAAGAACAATTTGCAGACATTCTTACGAAGCCTTTAGGAAATTAATTGTTTAAATAGCATAGAAGTAATATCGGGGTCTGCACGCTGTAATGCATTGTTTACAACAATTTTGTTTTACATATTTTAGTTTGTTTTGCCCTAAAATGATTAAGAGGGACTATGTCAGAGATTAATCATTTCATCGCCTTATGACGGCGGATCGGTGGTCGTCTTGACCCTTCAAGACGTGAGGATTCACTATCAAGCGGTGGCCGCCTTAGCCTTTGCAGGCCACTAAATACCATCACCGCCCTGATTTAATTTTTTATAAGGTCGAAGGGGCAAGTTTTGTTCCTATAAATACTTGAATCGTATTGTAATCCGTACACAAAGGGTGAGACAAGAGCTTGAAAGCATTTCTTGAATCAAATCGGTTATTCCCTGTTTTGGAGGTTTGCTCTGTGTTTATGATTTTCTGTTATTGAGTTTGTAAACTCATAATATTTCTTGATAAATTCATTTTTGAGCAAACGTAGTAATTTTTTTTTTGGTTTTACTAATTACAAACCCAGTCATTTATTTATTCCGAGTTTATTTGTTGGAGCGTGTGATTTTAAAAGGAGATTAAATACAAAACTGATATTTCGGCATTTGGGACTTGCTTGTTACATATGCCCGGAGTTCCTTTGCTTTACCAAACACCGAAACCTGAAATTGTTGGGCCCACACCCTAATCGCATTTTGCAATTCAGCGTTTCTTATTTCATTTTGTTTGTGTGTTGGGTGTTCGTAAATCTCGAAATCCCAATCCCCGAAACCCCGAAGTGTTGGGTCCACATTCCATTCGCATTTTCGCGATTCGGGAGCTGTTGTGTGTTGGTGTTTGGCATTTGTAATCGCCAAATCCCGAAACCCAAAGTGCTGGGCCAACAACCTTTTCTCATTTCGGGATTCAACAAACAGCGTGGTCTTTTGTTTTTGTATTCGGCGTGTGTAATCGCCGAAACCCCGATTGACCTCCGTGTTTTTTTTTCACATAAATGATATTTAAGGTATTTATGAATATTTACCAAAAAGAAATAGATAATTGTTAATGCATTTGATCTCGGAATGATATTTTTAATAACTCTGGAAGATTTTTTTTCAAAAAGAAATGACGGCCGAGGGTTGCGAGCATTCTCAAATTCTTATCCCTGAATGAGGCGTGAATTCAAATCCATTTCTGAGATGAAACTCATTTCTATTTTAGCTATTTTCGGTATTGAAAACAAGCACGCAAAATTCCGTTTTCCCGCTCAGTCTACCCTGAAAATGGTCGAATTGGGAATGGAGTAAATAAGTTGAAAAGCACTTGAACTTCCATGGGCATTTGGTCTAGTGGTATGATTCTCGCTTTGGGTGCGAGAGGTCCCGAGTTCGATTCTCGGAATGCCCCTTTGTCTTCGTCTTTTCTATAAAATGAAAAATATCCCAAGCATAGTGTAACGCAGAAACAGGACGCTTGCTTTCCTGTTACATGGAATCTCACACAACATAACAATTATTTTTAAAAAATTTGAAAGAGAATGAAGAGTGCAAGAAACGATGGAAATTATTTTAAAAGAAAATGAAGAGTGCCGGAAACGAAGGAACGCTAATCATATGAGTAAAAATCACATTATTGTTGAGAGTGGTTTGCACCCACGCCATTTGGAAGTATAACCTTAATCTCGCCCCTTAAACAAACCAACCTGAAAATCCAAATGGTTGAAGATAAAGTAATATATATTTTAAAGTTTACATGGGTATGGTATGTGGCGTACATACCCTATAACCTTAATCTCGCCCCTTAAACAAACCAACCTAAAAATCCAAATGGTTGAAGATAAAGTAATATATATTTTAAAGTCTACATGGGTATGGTATGTGGCGTACATACCCTATCCCTTTTGGATTTGAATTTCTGACTTTTTAAGAGGAAACACATGTTCTTAACTATTAGGTCCATTCAAATTGTACAAATATATGAAAGACAATAAATATCATTAAATGTTAAAAGAAGGGTCAGATTTTCAATAACATGTCAATGTTCAAACTTCCAATACTTGGTTGGTCAATGAGCATTGGTTCATCACACAATACTTGCCTTTGTCATATAAAGACTAAGCCCATCTCTATTCTAGTTGGCTCTTATATATTCCCTGATACGATGTACCTTTCCACAATATTAAATCTATCACATAGCTGACAGCTAAAAAAATATCCTACCATCTATTGGTGTATGCACTATATTATGTGTCAATGAAAGCTTCCCAAAGAAGCATAGACACATTGTCTTTGTGAATTCCCACCTGAATTCATGTGTTATGAGCATTGTCGATTCTTGTCAATATGAGAATTGACATCACGTTTAGTTTACATTTAATTTCACACTCGTCATATTGTCAATTCCTTTGTTATCTTTGCCTTGGACACTTGCCATAATGTCAAGTGCTTCCTTTGTTATATTTGTCTCCACTCTTGGCTCAGTAAAAAACCAAAACAATCAATCATAGGTTATGGATGTAAGTTGTAATGACATTGGAAGCGTATTAGTAAGATTAATTACAAATGAGTTGTTGAATGTCAATTTTGAAGAGAAAACAATATGCATTGAGAAAACCCAAGTGTTAGCACTGAAAGTCACACTTTGACTGCTAAAGTGTAAGCTCAACACCCATCAGAATGTAAAAGATAACTTTGGTTTTGAATAGGTGGATCAATAAGATGGATAAAGAAAGAGAGAGGGCAGAAAACTACAGATCAATAGGCTACACCAATGGGCAATGGAGTCACAAACATCCCACTCATCTAAGGCACAAAAGTTGCTTAACAGAAAAGAAGATTATATGTTGATAGGTGGAAGAAATGAACCAGGAAAACATAAGATAGAATGTTTAGTAAATAGAGATCCTCTCAATTCAATGAATCAACAAATACTTGAATATAAACAATGACTGATGGGCAAAATACAACAGATCCTCTGTTGCTTAGGGATCCATAAATCATTGACAGTCTTTGATCCTCAAATTTGCAATATATTCAAATAAGAATAAATATAAAAGAAGAGTTACAATCTGAAATCACAGCTCTCATGAGTCTCCAATAGCAGTAATGCTTACAATCCTAAAATGTCCACGGGCTTACAAATGAACACACACAAAAAACTATCTATTCCTACTCTCTCTAGCCTCTCTTGGCTCATCAATCTCCTCTCTCCAAGAGATATCTCCCTCTTTAAATAGAAAATAGCATCCAAATAACCTAAGGAGGTCGAATCCCATCTCTTCCATCGGATTCTAAGCCTTGGAGATAGGTGGCAACAGTCAAAGAGACAAAAATCCAACAAACTGCTGATTTTCAGGAATTTGTTGGAAATCATTAATAAATTGTTTCCACCTCATGCATGAGGCCTTTGCTGGTGTTAAATCTTAGGTGCAGGTGTCCCTTGACATCTAACTGATCCTTGAGAAGTCATTTGAACCCTCCTTGACATGTGGCAACCTCCCAACAAGGTGAATATGAAAACTGTGACAGCTACAGGAAATTAGTACGCAGTGCCACTGTGCAGAGTACGCAACGCCTACTTCTATATCCAATATCTATCAAACCAAAACACATTTTGAAAAACTAAGAGAGGTTTTTGTTATTTGGAATGTTATGAACAAAAACCTCCTCCAATTTTCAAAAATACATCCTCAACTACTCATAACCCAAATTTTAAGTTAGTGACTCAAAACTAGCAGAATAACTCTTCACAATTTAGCCTCTACCAGAATATTACACAGTGCCTGTAGGTAGCGCCCGATTGCATTTCTGCATGCAATTCGGTAGCATAAATCCGTGGGTGCTTTGATGCTTGAACTTGGATATTGGGAATAACTCAATATAATTTCAATTTTCACCAAAACAAATAAAAATCCCATAACAATTGTATTCATTTGCTAAAATGAATAATGAAATGCAGATTCTATTCTCTGTGAAATATTAGGTAGCGCCTGTAGGTAGCGCCACTTATGTAACGCTGAGGCATAAACCAATCTTATGCTAGCATAGGCTCCATGGGGGATAGAGTCCTCCATGTGAGGCTCTAAGAACTCTTGTAGTTTCAGTGCCTTATCCTTTGGGCTTGTGGAGTCATGCTCTCAACCTTTAACCTATGCAATCTACTTTGATCTGTGACCTTCAGTTGAAACTAAATGAAAATGAAAACTAGAACTGACAAAACGATGAAAACGATGCTTGTCCAACAATCTTATTACACACACCTACTCTAATTATTGGGAAACTGAAGCGTTCAAGTTACATGAAACAACCAATGAAGCCATTTCATCATTTTTTCAACTTTTTGAAGTTTTGAAATGTGCTTCCTTAAGCACCAGAGATAATTCTTACTTGAAGGCGTGTCAAAGAAACATTTGGAAATTCACTTTCCATTGAAGAAATCAATGAGCCTAGGTCCATTTTTTGCTTGTAGACAAGATGCAAATGGATCCTCAAAAACATCATCAATACTTGCCCCTATAACATTGCTTTGTGTAAAAAGGAAAAGTATTGCATTAGGTCCTTCGTCCACTATTCTTGGTTGTTGTATGGCTTGTTGATTCTCTGATTCATCCTCAATGCATATGGCCTTGATCCACTCCTGTTCATGAGGTGTATTAGGAAAAAGGCTTAGTGATGCTTGTCTTTCTTTAATTTCAACCTTTCTCATATGATCACATGGCATTTGATCTTGGCTGCTTGATGAAATTGAGCTTGTGTCTTCAAGAGGAATAGGGGGTTGATAGGAAAGTTCATCACAATTAGAAGTGTTTGGGAAACTAAATTCTTATATCTTATCTTCTGATTGTGAAGGATATTCATCATAGCTTGGCTTATGGTACCAATTTCTCAGTTTTTCACCCTCTAAAATTATATTATCATCTTTTTCTTCTTTTTCAGCAACAAAAATATGACACGAGGGTTGAAACAAGCTATTGTTGCTTTGATGGGAATGGTACTTTTTTGATATAAGGTCTTCAATAGATTGCTCATGGAAATAATCTTCATAATCATCATACAAAGGTGAATCAATGACCATTTGACTATTAATGGCTAAGGGGATTAGTACAATAGCTGGGACAACTGGTTGCTCAGGGAAAACATCCTCATAGTCATCAAAACTTGGCAAATCATGTCACATTGGTTCATTAACAATAGGATGGATTGATAAGCTATGAATTTGGTCGTGACAAG
>JZKD02S0275757.1:298260-310225 GCA_000966675.3 Picea glauca | reverse complement strand
TTTTCACGAGACTCTACCCGATGTCCATATTGTTCATGACAATATGTTGCTTTTCGAATAGTGTCTTCTAAGGTCTTTGGCTCGTCGAATTCGATTCGATTCCGGTATTCCTTGGGTAGCCCACTAATGAAGCATTGCGCCTTCACCTTCTCTGCTTTGATGTAGGGTACATATCTCAATAAGTCGAGGAATTTATTGACATATTCCTCTATAGTGAGTTTCCCCAGTGTGAGTTCATAAAACTCTTTAGCCTTATCGTCGAAATATCTTTCCGACAAATACTTCTTCCGGAAGTACTTTTGAAACTTTTTCCAAGACAAGTCCTCCTTGCAGACCCCTTTCATATTCTTAAGATCTTCCCACTAGATCGAAGCCTTTCCGTTCAGATTGAAAGTGGCCACTCGGGCCTTCAAATTATCTGAAAAATCATGGAGTTTGAAATATTTCTTCAGTCCAAGTAGCCAGGCCTCGGCCTCCTCTCCCTTCTTTATCTCACCATCGAAGGAGGGAGGTTTGGCCTTTCTGAATTCGTCAAATTTATGACCCTTGGAAGTCTTTTGCTTCTTTTTTTTTCTTCGAGAATAGGAACTGGTCCTGCTGCTGGAAGAGCCTTCTGAATCGCCAGGTTCCTTCTCAGTGGAGTTGTCTGGCACTAGTCCTTTACCTCTGGGGTGGACCTTTCTTGATGTGCTTCTCTCAGTATGACCACTGATATGATCATGATTCTGCATCTCAGGTTCATGCTGCATTTTTCATTGTAGGTTGGATCAACTTTGCAGTAAAACTGCATTAATTTCGGTTTGTTTTTCTTGTTCTTTCATCATCCTTTCATTGTCGGCCTTGCAGCTTTTCAATTCAACCATGAGACTTCTCACAGTCTCGGCTAGGTCTGGAGGGGTTCCTATTGCTCTTCTTTCGTCAGACTCTTCATCTCTATTGTGGGAGTCTTCTCCCACCTCTTGGTGAGTCACCATACTCTGTGTCTATAGATTTCCACGGGTGATCATCCGCTTGAGTGAAAAGACAAACACTGGTTATTTGTCAAGAGTTAAATACATTTTTATAATTTTCACATAATTTATAACTCTTTCACATGCATACATAGTCGGGTTCTCTTTTTCCAAGTTTTTAATCCTGGACAAGAGAGTTAAGTTAGGGGGTTACTCCTCATAGGGGTGCTTTGAACAGAGCTTATGCGCAACTCGTGCATGATACCAATCAGGCCGAGTGTTGTAACCATGCTCTGATACCACTTTTTCACATACCCACTACTAAAAATCAAACTTTTTCATTGATTCCTCAACAGTCAAAATCCCCGAAGTCCTACGAGGCTTAGCACAGGCTAGCTCTTTCCTTTTTCCACCTCCATGTGATTATAGTTCACAATTATGAGCTGAATCAACATGGCATATTTTCTCTCTTCGCAACTCGGTGCTACCAAAATGTCGAGTCTCTCAACATTGCAAACCCCGAAGCTTGAAACAATGAAATGCCGAACCCCGACGGGGCTATCGAGGGGCAAGTTTCTCTCTTGGGGACTTGTCTACGTGACCCGGTACTGTACCCACACACTTAAGCTAACCAAGAGCTTAACGGATTTTCGCGATTTGGAGAATCACGATACATGACTCCTACATTTCCCCATTCAAATCCCTGAAGCTTCTGAGGTCTCCAAAGTTTCCCTCCCAAGGGAGATCGTCCTTCCACACATGACTGTGTATTTCCCAGAGTCAAATTCGGGTTTCAGAGTTTCTTCCTTTCTGATGCCAAGAGTTCTTGACCTCTCGATCTCTCGAAATCCAATGAGCCAACTCCCCGTCTTTGGCCCTTAGCTCCTTCTGGCTAGATTCTTGGTCCACATGACCACTATCTTCGTGACCACAACCCTATCTCTTATCGGGGTTTCGGACATCACAATGCTGAACCACAAGGACACCTTGTCCACGGGATTCCCGATATCCCGATCCATGATTGTCTGGCCTGACGTCAGCTAGGCCCCACAACAACAGATCTTTCTCCCCTTGGTCGGGGTTTCAAACTTCGTGATTTCCCGATTGACGATTCTCCTTTCCAGACTTTTCCTGGAGGCCCCGATCACTACCACTCGTCCCCTCAAGATGGATGGTCCTGATTTCCTCTCGTTGTTTCATGACTTCAAATGCTCTGGGAGTCTTGTCCTCAGGACTTGCAAAACGTCGAACTCTGATGCACCGATTTGTCCTTCTATCGTGACTTTCCCCGATAGTCTTGATCTCCTCCATATATCCCCAACTGATGGACGACCCTGATCCAATCGCACTGTTTCAATACTTGAAGTGTCCTGACTTCCTCGACCTCGAGAATTCTGATATTCCAAGCATCAATATCCCGATGTGACGTTAGCTAGACCCACAACATAGAGCTCTCGCCCTTTCACCACTTGTGAAGTCGAAAAACTTCCTCTTCCAACCTCCGATGCCCAAGTCCCAGATGTGGGTAGTCTTGTGACACGTGTCTGCTCCCAAACGAATGGTCCAGATCAAATCTCACTGATTCGAGGTTCCTGGTGTCGAGTGACTCTCCTCATGTCCTCGATATCCCTGATATCCACTCTGATACCACTTTGTCAAATTGAATCCCCGGTATCCGAAATACCGATGGACTCTCGATCTCCGCCAAGTGTCCTTCACGGATGGACGATCTAGATCTATATCAGGATTTTTACCAAGGAGTGTCCCGATCTTTTGTCATCAGGACTCTAGAAACCCCGAACTCCAAATCCCCGATACCGACTCCTCTCTCGTGACTTTTTCCCTTGTTCACGAGGGCTTAACCCTCATGCACCTCCTAATGGATCCAACAACTATCGGGCTCTCTAGATAAGATCCAACGACTCAGATCAGTCCCACGTCGTGTACTCTCTCACTGCTCTCTGGATCGAAAGAGAAACCAACGGTCCAGATACTCCCACAGACCTTGGGGATCTACGGTCTCGATTTTCCTTGCTATTCAGAAAGGTAGAGGAAAAGGGGCAAGGTATGTAACGTCCTTATTTATTTCGTCAATCTAACTGTCGTGAATGACCATGGGTCTTCCTACGGGGTCTCGTCTGTCGATTGATACTTATCCCTATGCTACTACTTCGCGATTTTAAGAGGGTCATTCCTCCTCGTACAGGGTTGTTAAGACTTGCTGATTCAAGTCCTTTTTCCAGGTTCTTGGTAAACCTTTCCAAGGAGGGAATCTTTGTGAAGAGATCTATACCGGGCATCCCGGGAGACAGACAAGGGGAAACAAATCCCCAAGGATGGACTGGAAGCCTGACTTGGTTCAACTCATGCATAATTAAATTCATTTATCAACATAAGCCATGTGTGGTCTTTCTGTTATAGCATATATCTATTATTTCTTATCAAAACACTGCACAGACATTCTTATACTGTAATCGTTCACAATTTCACATTTATATGAGCATATATGTCAGTATATGAATTTTCAAGATGAAATATGTAAAACACTTATCAGGAATAACACCAGAAGTGAGTGCAACTGCTGAGATGGGTGCTCGTTTCCACCCAACCGTAGGCGTAGCAACTCCCAGCGGATTTACCACTAGCCACCCCCGAGTTGAGACCATGATGTTTGTGAGACTGCGTCTCCATTTTCCAGTGACTAGGAGTGAAGGTTGCAATCCTCCCTCTCTGCTATCACTCACTCTGAATAATGCCCGAGTTCTCTCCTCGTATCTGCCCCCACAATCGCTTGTACCCCACGCCTTATCCTCTTGCGAGGTTACGTGTGGCGCAATTACCCTCGCATTGATTAGGCCTGACGGCTCTATGGATAGGCGGTTCACCTCCCCATCCCTCAGTAAGCCATCAACCTGCTAGCCTGCAAGGCATTAAATTTAGGGCCAACAAGCCGCTTTTGGTTCTCCGGGCCAGTGGAGTCCAAATACGGTATTAATTCTCGGTGGAAGTTAACACCACCTTTCCAGGTGCCTTCCACCCCCATCGTGGTCTCTTTTTCTTCACATCCCCTCTCAACAGTCCTGTAATAAAATTCATAATGTTATTTGCATTCATTGACCTTTCCCTCAAGGTCCATTTACATCACATATTCACATTTATGAGTTCGCCATAGTTCTTGGCCAGTCCAGTTATATTTACAAGCTAGGGGAAATAGGGTGTTACAGGTTGCTAGTGTTTTCTAGCCATATTCCATGGTTTTTTGTGAGGTTCTAAATCTTAGGTATGTTCTTTTCGTGTATTGTTTTTATATCATCAATTTGTCAAATAATTCTAAAGTAATTATCACAGTGAAAAACTGAAGTCTGAAAAGAAATTTGTTTTCATCCTCCCTAACGTGACTTAGCACATGGGAGACATAGGGTATAGTAAAACCATTAAAGTCCTTTTGTATTAAGTTTTACGAATATGGTCATACTGCCCATGTTTCTCGATAGAAATTATAATTGTTATTGTTAGAATATAATAACACTAATACCTTAAATAAGATTGCGATGCTTTTCAACAACCCTTCCTCAAATAAAAATAACAAAAAGGTAAGCCACTCGTTAGCTAGTCCCTACTTTCAATTTTGTTACGAGAATAAGTTTCCCCCCATGCAAAAGTAAGTATGTAGGATTGCTAAAATATTTAGTTTTGTTGTAATTGATACAAGTATCCTCAACAATGATTGGAATTAAGCTCATCTAAGTTCTTCCAAAAGCTCCAATTCCATCCTAAAAATGTAATTGAAATATACCTATAAAAAATTTCAATTTTAAATTTACTTGCTTTTACTAAAGGAAAGGGAAAACATAATTTTTTATAAGAAGTGGTGCACTTTAGTTTCTTGTCACAGATATTTCAAAAAACCAATGACCCATCATGAACAAGCAAGTTAGTGCCATGTAGTCTCGAATCACACATACCTTCAAGTCACAATGCTTAAAAAATCAAGATAATAGTTGCAACTTACAAGAGCGTACAACATACAAGATAATAGGAATGTTGGATACCAACACGACTGCAAGTCATAAATGCACCGGGGCGATGTGTGTGATTATTGTGAGGGACCATCGCTTTAAATGCTATGCACCACCTTGCGATATGATGGTGAGGGAGGTTTGCTTCACCTACAATTTGAATTGTCAGCTCAAGTCTCCATTTTTCCACACCATTTCAACTTCTTTCCTTCTCTGGTTCAGCTTTGTAACTCTCTCTTGCCCACCTTGGTTTAGATTTTCATTTCTATCTCGCATGGTTCGCTTCTACATTTTTGTCATGCCCATATTCAATGATGCATATTTATCTCACCCTAGTTTGGATTTGCATTTCTATCTCACCTAGTTCAACAAATGTTATGCCTTGACTCAACGATGCATGTCTACCTCACCCTGGTTCAACTCTACATTTATGTCTCATTACTTTAACTCTATATTTTCTTCTCTCTCTGGTTTGGCTATGCATTTCTACTTTAAAATTCACACACATAACATGATGGCTAACATGTTGGTTTTGCTCTGCATTTCTATTTCATCTTTGAAAT
This sequence comes from Picea glauca, assembly GCA_000966675.3. NCBI lineage: Eukaryota > Viridiplantae > Streptophyta > Pinopsida > Pinales > Pinaceae > Picea > Picea glauca. The sequence goes on along the minus strand of JZKD02S0275757.1, from coordinate 304,693 downwards.
TCATGCACATAACACTATTTTTATGTTGGATTGTGTCGGTTTTGATCAAAGGGTGATACAAGTGGATATTGGTGGCCACCCACCTCTTCCACTGACTCATCCAAATTCTCGATCTTGGCCATTTTTGTTATGATTTTCAGGTCCTAAACTTTTGGGGCCATTTTGAGGCCCTAAACGATGTTTTTTGGCCAATTGGGGACCTAGGGTTTTCATGGCACTCCCAAGCCCTACCAATAATTATACTTCTCGAGTATATCTTTCCAGTGAGATACTAATCTCCCCAAAGGAATATTTTTTGCAAAAGTTTTGTCCTCAGAAGTTGACGCATTAACTAACCACCTTTGGGCCCACAAACCTTTCGATGCTTCAACTCCTAGGGTTAGGGTTTTGGAGCTTTAGGGTTCCTGCTTTATGTTAAAAATCCAATCTTGTAGCCCATTGTATTATCTTTTTGAAAATGAGCATAGCCGACATCTATTTTTCTTCAAAGATAAGCTACCACCATTCTATCTAGTTTGTGTTCTATAATATTCTACTATTTTATTCATTAATAGAAGTTGGGTTTTAACGTATTGTTGTATGATTTGCTATATTTTTGTGTGTTTTTCATTTCGTTATCAATATAATCCAAATCAATGGTAATATAGAAATCAAATCCTTGTTATTTTGCATGTCCCCAACAAGGTCAAGGTATAGAGAGTCGAGTCTCGAGCTAGCTTCACTTGGGGATGACTGTTCTCGGACTCAACCTAAGAAACCTTCCATGGAGGAAGAAAAAAGAGATGATGGAGCAATAGATCCTTTCAATATGCTTCTCAAGGAAGTTATCGCATGATAGCACAACAAGATGATGGAAAACTTCATGTAGATCTTTCAAGGGCCGCCGACAATAGGTAAGGCACCTTCAATAAGAAACCATTTCAGAAGTGTGACACCCTTCAATGTACAATTTAACATTGATATTCATTTATTCGAAGGCCAAATAGATGCATATGCTTAGAGAAATGGTTGAATCTTTTAGAGGGGTATTACTCTATTCAAAAAACAATTGATACCAAAAAGATCACCTTCGCTATCCTAAAATCCATTCCTCATGTCAAATATTGGTGGGAATGATACTGGGAGATACATAATGAATACTAGTCTATTAAATTTGGGATGGGACTCACTTGGGTGACCTTTGCTGATTCCCTCAAGGAATAATTTTACCATGTTGGAAACTATGATGACCAATACATGAGATGGATGACTCTATGTTAGGAAAGAGACTAGATGGTGTTGGAGTACACCAACATATTCCATACCTTGCAGTCAAACATGGGTATTAGAGACTCCAAGTGGAACCTGTTTTTGAGGTATTACAATGGCATACATAGGTAAATCCAAATAGATATGAATTTCTTTGAAATCTCCTCACTGGGAACTACTTATCGATACATTGTTAAAATCGAGCAGAAATTTAAGTAGTGGAATAAGTGGGAGTTTGGGTCTACAAATATGTAGCAACTAAATCATGGTAAAGGTGGCCCTAACTCATATAACAATGGAAAAATAAAGGAAATTCAAGATCAAGACAACCATTCCAAGTTACAAGCAAAGAAGGGTAACATGAAGTTGAAAAAGGATACTGGAAAGTTGTGTGAGTTCCAAAAAATCTCTTTGCACAACACTGATGAATGCCACTCAAAACAATCATTATTTGACGATCTTAAAGAAAAATATTTGGACCTTGAATTAGAATATGATTTAGAAAAAGATAAGAGAAAGAAGATCATTGATGTAGAACCTAGTGATACCATTTCAACTGCAAAGATCCAACTAGACGAGTTAGAGGATCTTGAGGAAGGGGAGTGCCTCTTCCATTCACATATGTGGGTGAAGGGGACCCCACTACATTTCGTTGTTGATACTGGGAGACAAAAGAACCCGATATCAGTTGAGGTCATCAAGATATTGAAGTTTCCAATGATACCACACCCCCAAGCATACACCACGGTTGGTTGAGCTAGGGATGAGACCTTCATGTCAGCAAGCAATGACACCTTTCCTACAACATCAAGCCCTTCAAAGATGAGGTATTGTGTGATGTTTCCCAAATCAAAGTTTATAATGTTATTTGAGAACAACCTTATATGTGGAAACATCATGTTGTTTATGAGTCCTGATCTGGTAGTGTCATTATTACTTTGGGAGGTCATCCCTATAGGGTACCAGAGGTAGTTCTAACTACTGCAATTTCATTGATCTCAGAAAAATAGTGTCGAAAGGAAATATCACATACTATGAAGTTTTTACTCTTCATGGTTTGGTCTAAAGGTGAGTGAAAGGTCACTACGACCACCACAACTTCAACATAAGGAATCTCTACACAACATAAGCAGGTGGTCAAGATTATAGAGGAGTATATAGACCTCTTCGCTTCACCTATAGAGGTGCCTCTTTACTATCAGGTCAAACATCCCATTTATTTGATACCTCATGTCGTGTTACTCATTGGTCCAATATTACGATGTTCCCTTCTAAAGAATGCTGAAATAAATCATGAAATTCATAAGCTCATCCAAAAGGGAAACGTTCTACCGAGCTCCTCACCCTCTGGGAGCCAAATTATTTTGGTGTAGAAGAAGGATGAGGCATGGTGTATTTGTATTGTTTATATATCCATGAAAAACTCGCTATCAAGAACTGATACCTAATCCCCCGAATTGATGATATTCTCGAACAACTTAAGGGTGTCAAGTTCTTCAGTAAAATTGATATGAATCCATAATATCACCAGGTTCCTATATTGTTATAGCAAGATTTTCCTTACCCTATATACAATTGCTCAGAAGGACTTTTTCATTTACCTATGCAGACTTGAAGTCCCCTTTTGCAATTCCCAGAGCTAAAAAATGTATTTTTCCACATATACACGCCCGAATAGCTATACAACATGTGTATACACAACTTGAACCATTACGGACCATGTACATCGGGTTTTGTGCCAAAAATTAAAAAATGGTGTTGGGTTTCCATGCCATGTCACGAGATCCATGATCCTTGACCTTCCATATACTAGAAATGTTCTGATTCATCCCTTTAGTTCCATTTGAAGGCTATAAAGGGGCCATATCCAAGCTGTGGAGAAGATGAGAAGAATTCAACTTTGAGAGAAAAGTTACTTGGGAGAAATTATTCACTTCATATTGAGTTTGCATCCCTTTGTCCTTTTAAGTATGAACATATTGTTCAACCTCCAAGCTCTTCCTTATTTGATGGAGAACCTCGTTGTCTCTCTTATATGAGCTTGCCTTTGGTGGAGGATTGAAGTGGTGGAGGCCCAACTGGAAGGGACTTAGTTTCTCAGTTCTGAACATGCCGACGAAAGAGTTTGTCATTCATACACTTCTATTGATTACGTTTTAATAGAAATACTCTTTTCTCATCCAATTAATGTCTTGCAAATATTTGAATTGTTATTCCATGGGCGTATTTGTTATGAATATTGATGGATTATTCTATTGTATGTGATAACTTTATATATTATCTGAAATATGCTTGTGTATCTTGGTTGTTGAGGAAAAGTTGCAAGAGTATTTCTTTGAGTCAAGTGCTCAAGGATGGACTTCATTGAACGTCTAGATGAGGTAGGTTCTTTATCTTGTTTTGTTAGCATATTTTTTTATATAGCATACTTGAGATTAGATTTTATTTCTGTAGTCATTTCCGTTTATTGTGGTTTACCCCATGCCATAAAGTGATTTTCTTCGTAATAGAATTGGCGACCATAYTGGGGAATGAATCTTCTTTTCATGGTTTGGAGTGTTTTTCTCCTTTGATTGATCTCGTTTATCTTGAGTTTCTTGTCATATGATTGCTTGAAAACTTCTCTTCATTTTGAGTCTGYGTTTCTTGGCCTTATACTTAACCTGCTAGTGTTTCAATACATATAAGTGGGTTTTCCACTGACAGTCGCATACATACACGAGCTGTCATTCTATAGGAAGCATATATACATGGTTTTATCTTGAAAAGTCACCTACACCATATGTTTTTTCTTGATTGTTGAGTTTGATGTTTGTTGGGTAAGTTCTGATGGTTGCTGACTCTTCTTAAGTCTCTTCCATTATTGTTAAGTGACTGTAGAGTGATAGGAAACATTTCTTTGGTTGAATTTTCAGGTTGTTTTTTTCTTTCTCATTATCATTTTCATTGGTTGTCCTTGAATCATGGGATGGGTGTTTGCTTCATGATATTCTACTTGGTTTGTCTCTGTTTACATATAGTAGGGTCTTTATATAAAGTTGTTGTTTAGTCCTTGCATTTTCATTCTTTTGTATTGAAAATAGAAAAACATATATATATACATTTTGCATTGTTGGCATTTGATATTTTGGGTTCTTATCGTTGATCTTAGTACATGTATGGAAGTATTGCATATTATTTGAAATTGTAGAATTGAATTGAAAGTTGCATTTTGAAAAGATTATCATTTATTAGGAATTGAAGTTAGGACTTTGCATGTTATTCATATTCATTTATTTTACTTGTTGAGTCGTAACATCATCAATTTCACATCCGCACTTTTTTGAGTAAGAAAAGCTACTAAACGTAATGCCGATAAATTTAAAATTGATTAGAAACGGTTTTATTTTTCACAGTGCACAAACTAGCTTAATATTTAGATCCTTGGAATAGGATTTTGTGAGTAAACTTATCCATGGCTATTAAATTCAACATATGTCTTTGAATAAGGGAGTGGTGAAATCCATTGTCTAATTGGTGACGTTAGGAGGCTCCGCTCACATCGGAGTTAAGTACGAGGTCGCACGATGTTGGTTGAGGGGATATTCCCCCAATAACTTTTTAGCGTCAGAGATATTTCTGAGGATGTATTCGTATATGGGGGTCTTTCTAGTACCTTTATGTCTATGAGAGGCGGTTCTTTCGATATTTTAGGATTTGTTACCCTGCCCAAATAGTAGATTTGACTTACGAATGTTTGCCTACACATCGGTTATATCATGGTGGCTTAGTTTCTTGACATAGGTAGTCACATAGGTTACTTGCAGGGGTTATTCTGGAGGTACCCTGAGTCAGATAAGGGTCAGAAAACACACAACCTTTATGGAGGATTACCTCTCTGGGGGGATCTGACCGACTGGTTTTTAAGCCAACGAGGGCCCTTATACTTTATTTTGATACCTCTAATCTTTTGCAGGGAGTCTCGGGCCCCTCTTGGGAGAGGCATACCTACTTTAGGGAGGGAGGCCCCTTTCAACCACTTAATCCTTATGTGCATATTGGAATTTTTCTTATTTTGGTGTGCTCTTTGATTATTAGTTGGACTTATGATTTGTTTTTATATCTCAATTCGTCAGTCATTGCGGAGCTAGCCTATCCTCCTCAAATGTCTCATTGTTTGTTAAGGTTACCACCGCATATTGAGCCTTTTCCTTCTAAAATGCATAAAGTTGTCAAATGTGGTAGACACACCTCCACCTACCAGACTTGTGGTCATACAAGTATGAGTATTGAGTCGAGTCAGAAATATATTGGGAGTCCTTCGACTCCCATGTCCACTATAGTTAACGATACTCCTTCGACACCTTCAACCACTATGGTTGTAGTGCCGAAGGTTCCCATCATCACTCTTGTTCGACCTATAGTGAATACTCAACCTATAGTCATGAACCCTTTTGGGTCTCTTTTTCATTTGTCAGGCTACAATATTCAATCCATCCCTATGACCTCTAGCCCTTTTTCTTATGGTATGCCAAATTTCATCGCAAATTTCATCCTCCATTCCAGCATCTAATATGAATTCTAGTATTGGACTTGGGGGAATGAATCCTCCACATATTCCATTCTCATTTGGTAGTGCTCATATCCCTCAAACGACCCCTATGGTTGGAAGCCTACCTCCTTTTCACCCTGGGTATAATCTTGGTCTTAATGCTCCTGGATGGAGTGGTCAACCTGGGGAAAAAGTTATTTCTTATGTTAAATCCTTTACACCTACCTCTTCCACACTAATTCCAACAAACATGTTTGGAATAACGAACCCACCTCTATCCTCCAGATTCACACCTAGAGGAGGCCAATTTCACACCTTGGGTGACACACAACCTGGAGCTACTTCGGATGGGGGAAATTTTTACAATCCTCATCATAACATTACTACTGGAATGGTTCCCAACCAACCCATTATGAATCAGTTCAAAGGGGGATTTTAAAATCCCAGATAGGGCCATGGTGCATACCATAACCCTAGATGGGTTGTGATTCCCCAACAACAATCTTTCTTTAGAGCTTGGGGCCAAATGTCACAACCCCATCTCCCTTTTCTTTCCATGCTCATTCTACCAAAATTCTCTAAATTAATGAATTACCATGTGCGTCATGACCCGACATGCCCCCCTGTCCTGACCAAGCTTCCTTCAGATATTCT
>JZKD02S0275757.1:268298-290550 GCA_000966675.3 Picea glauca | reverse complement strand
TAATGAGCCAATGTTAGGGCTTAACATTCCCCTCCCCTTGAGACAAGTGTTTTCCGAAATGCTTGAGTAACTATGGATTATTTTGTATAAAATAATCATCTTCCCAAGTGGAATATTCAGTTGGTAGTTTCCTCCATTTAATGAGATACTTTGAAATGGATCTATTCCTCTGCTGGTGAATTCTTGTGTTAATGATGGCTTCAAGCTCCAATATGATTTTTCCTTCCTCATCAAGATTTGGAAATATAGTTTGAACTGGGATCTTGTCGCCCATAACCTTCTTTAAGAATGAAACATGGAAAACTAGGTGTACTCATGAAGATGCAGGCAACTCCAATTTGTATGCCATAGTACCAATCTTTTGCAACACTTTATAAGGGCCATAGTACTTTGGTGATAATTTATTATCCTTCTTGGATTGCTTGAGGGACATCTGTTTGTATGGTTGTAGTCTTAAAAACACCCAATCCCCTACTTCAAAACTTATTTCACTACGATGTTGATATTCTTGTTGTTTCATGCAATCATGTGCCATGGTCAGGTTGTCCTTTAATATTTGGAGAACTTGTTGTTGATGCTCGATGTGATCTTCCACTTCTTGAAATTTATATTTATATTTTAGAGAAGAAGTGATGGAAGGAGGGTGGTATCCATAGAGTGCCATAAATGGTTTCAATTTTGTTGCAGTATGAAAGGAAGTGTTATACCACCATTCTGCCAAGGGTAACAATTTGAACCATTGTGTTTGTTTATCAGAGACAAAGCAACGAAGGTAGTCTTCCAGACATTTTTTCGCTATCTCAGTTTGTCCATCAGATTGAGGATGATAGGATGAGCTATGAGCTAATTGAGTACCCAAACAAGAAAATAATCCTGTCCAAAAATGTCCAGTGAAGATGGGATCTCTGTCACTTACAATAATCTTTGGGCTACCATGTAGCTTTTGAACTATATCCATGAATGTAGTGGAAACTGTACTAGCTTTTGAACTATCTCCATGAATGCAGTGGAAACCAGTCTCACTCAATTTGGATACTGTAGGAAGAAGTTATGATTGTTTTACCTGGAACACCTTCTTGTGACTAGTCAATAGGACTAGTCAGATACCCTATCTTCCACAGGGTGTATCTACAAATTTGAGATTACCCAGAAGGTGAAAGTTTTACCACAGATACCTTACTAAGTTTTGTGAATATCATCTAGATTTCAGGGTCTGAAACATTACATAATTGTTTTTATAGAGAAAATTTTGCAATCACTTAGTTCAGGATGATTCCAGAACCCTATCTTGCACAGGCTGTATCTTTGAAAGTATAAGGCCTTAGGATCTTAAATTTTAACCCAATGTACCTTGATATGTCTACTAAATATATTCCAAGCCGATCTTTCTGAAATGTTGTAGAAAAAGAGTTATAGCGAAAATTCCAATGTGTCTCAGATGCAACAGCGAAACCCCAAGACCTTGAGCTCTGATACCATATGTTAAGAACCAAATATCAATATAGCATAGAAAAACCTCAGAATAAGTACTCAACACCTTGAAAAAGAGATAAATTTAGATAATAAGCCTCTTTGAGGGGGAAACCTCCTTTTACCCCACACAAATGCTCAAGTACAAGATGATTCCAAATGAAAATGTCTCCTTGGTATATATAGGAGACTAGGACGTATAATTACAACTAATGGAACAAAGATGAAATAAATAAAATAACATTACGAATGTAATATGCCCCAATTAAGGGGTAATGAGCCAATATTAGGGCTTAACATAATTTCATTATCGATAGGATGTCTCACATTTTTTAATGGTATACCTTAATGACCAATAATCAAACGAAGTCTCATTGTGTTCGACCTAAACTCCTTTATTCAAATAATGAGGACTTGTACCTTTGGTGGATCATGTAGAAGACTTGAAGACATCAGTTCATAGTCACATATTTCCTAAACTATTACTATCATTCATTGGACCAATACCTATATGACTTCATTAATCATGGGAGATTAGATTGTACTCCATTGTATACAGATATCTTCAAATTTATTTTGAGACTGGTGTTCACTAGGCCTTGTTCATGACTATGACAACCTATGTCATGTATATACTTTTGTATTTCCTATTCATGGCCATGAAAAACTGTTTGGTATATTTCCACATGGATATGAAGTGTAATTCAAATTGGCAGAGATGTGCACAAATTCATTATGAAATGTAATATTCTTATGAGAAACTAGTTCTTCTAGTTGGGTCTCCATTACTCCACTTTTGGGAATTATAATATATTTCAGCCATCGTAGATACTCCTATGACCTCACACATTAGGGGGAATCTGTTATAGAAATATTTTCCTCACCCTATGAAAAATTGCTCAGAAGGCCTTTTCCATTTCCCTATGTAGACTTGAAGTCCCCTTTTGCAATTCCCAGAGATAAAAAATGTATTTTTACACATATACACACCGTAACAACTATAAAAAATGCATATACATAGGTTGCACCATTACATACCATGTACATCGGGTTTTGTGCCCAAAATTAAAAAATGGTGTCGGGTTTCCATGTCACATCATGAGATCCATGATCCTTGACCTTCCATATATTAGAAACGTTCTGACTCAACCCTTCACTTCCATTTGAAGGCTATAAATGGGCCATATCTAAGTTGTGGAGAAGAGGAGAATAATTCAACTTTGAGGGAAAATTTACCTTGGAGAAATTATTCACTTCATATTGAGTCTACATCCCCTTTTCCTTTTAAGTCTTAACACATTGTTTATCCCCCAAGATCTTCCCTATTTGATGGAGAACCTCATTGTCTCTCTTATATGAGCTTGCCTTTGGTGGAGGATTGAAGTGGTGGAGGCCCAGCTGGAAGGGACTTAGTTTCTTGGTTTTGAACGTCCCGACACATAATTTTTTCATTCATACACTTATGTTGATTACATTTTAATAGACATACTCTTTTCTTGTTCAATTGATATCTTTCAAATATTTGAATTGTTATTCCATGGGTGTATTTATTATGGATATTGATGGATTATGCTATTGTATGTGCTAAATTTATATATTATCACCATATGCTTGCATATATTGGTTGTTGAGGACAAGTTGCAGGTGTATTTATTTGAGTCAAGTGCTTAATGATGGAATTCATCGAACATTTGGACAAGGTAGGATCTTTATCTTGTCTTGTTAGCATATTTTTTTAGATAGCATACTTGAGATTAGAGTTGATTTCTACAGTCATTTTCATTTGTTGTGGTTTACCCCATGTCATAGAGTGATTTTCCTCGTAACATATGGAACCAACTGATGTATCGAAGAAAACCTTCAAATATAAATAGGACCCCTTTGAGAGGTTGGTCATGCCTTTTGGATTGAATAATGCTCTAGTGACATTCATGAAGATGATATATGATATATCTTGCGTCTGTTCACAAACTATTTTATGGTCATCTATTTGGTGACATTCTTATCTTTAGTTGAATCTGGGCAGAGAACTTGCAATACATTTAGCAAGTCTTGAGCACCTTGTGGCAACACAAGTTATACACCAATGTAGGTAAATACTTATTCGACATGTAGAGAATCCAATAATTAGGATACATCATGGATGAACATGGGGCACATGTGGACCTAGCCAAGATACAAGTCATTTTAGATCGACCAACATCAACGACTCTGATATATATTCACAACTTCTTGTGCCTTTCCAACTTTTATTGTAGGTTCGTGTTGGGTTTATCTCATATTGCTTGGCCTTTAAGTCAAGTGACTAAAGGAGGGAGATAAAGATAATTTCTCCTTGGATGAATCATAACAGAAAGCATTCCAAGATCTAAAACACCTTCTCTGTTCTACACTAGGGCTCACATTTCTAAGCCCGCAACAACCATATGATATTGAGACAAATTCCTCTGACTATTCTATCGGTTCCATCCTCACTCAGCAAGGACATCCGATAGCCTATCATACTGAACCATTATTTGATGGTATTTGTAGATATCCCACCTATTACAAGGATATGTAATCCATTGTGTTGGAATGTAGATAATGGAAGCATTATATTCTCGACAAGGAAATGATCATCCACACTGATCAAAAGCCTCTGCAATTCATCCAAATACAAGGAAAGATACATAATGACTTCCATCATAAATGGGCCACATGCTTCCAAAAATTCCACTTGAACATTAAGTACAATAAGGGTAGCACCAGTTGTGTTGTAGACTGCCTCAGTCAACCCCTAGTTGTGGCACTCACCATAGTTCTTAACTCTTGCAGGCACGGGACTTCTAGGTGGCCAAAATTATACAACAATGAATCTGAATTTGTTGCTACTTATCAGACACTGAGTAATAGAAAAAAAGTTCCATAATTCCACCTCCATGATGCACTCTTGTGTTATCTAGGCCATATTTTTGTTCCTTCAAGTGAGCATGCAAAGCTAATTTGGGAGGAATACTACAATCGGGCGGTAGGGAACTTTGGTGTGGAGAAGTTAATAGTAGTACTTTAGAATCATTTCTACTGGGAAAATCTTTGGTAGGACATTGAAAAGTATTTCAGGTCATTGACTTCATGTGCCATCACTAAGTTGTCCATCAAGAATCAAGGGTTGTACACTCCTCAACCTTATCTAGACAAGCCTTGCGAAGCTGTCTCCATGGATTACATGTCAGGGTTTCCCTCCACCAAACATGGTCATGATTGTTTTTGGGTTCATTTCAGGATACCATAGACCATTATCTTAGATAGGGAAAACATGTTCCTCAATACATTTTGGTCTATCCTATGGTCGCTAGTGGGCACCAAGATGATCAAATCAATTTTTTTTCATCCGTAAATAAATGGACAAACATAAGTGGTCAACATAATGATTTTGCATATCTTTCACATGTACAACTCAAAGCATCCATGCACATGGGATGAGAGCCTTCCCAATGTTCAACATATCTAAACACATCTCTCCATAGATCCATTGACCACAACCCTTTTCAATTGTTCTTCGGGTTCCAACCATTGGCCCCCAATGATTTAGCTTTGTCGATTCCAACTTCCCCAATAAAGTTCTCCCACACTCAAATAGAGGGAGACATAGTTGTTATGAGGAAAATCTCTCTATGGCTAGGGTGAACCACAACAAATCGGTATGACTGTAGAAATCAACTCAATTCCAACATATGCTATGTAAAATAATGTGCAAGAGAAGTAAGAAAGAGGCTTACCTCGTCCAAACGTTTGATGATGTCCACTGCTGAGCACTTTGACCCAAAGATTTATACCTGCAACAAGTTATCAAAAAACAAACAGAGAAATCATATAGTGATGATATAACAAGTTAGCACATTAGATAACATAATCCATCAATATACAAAACAAACATGTCCATGGATCATAACACATATATTTACAATATATCAATTGGACGGGCAAGGAGTATTTCTATTAATAAATGATCAACAAAAGTGAAAACATTACAAACTTTCGTGTCAGCATGGTTTGGAACCAAGAAACTGAGTTCCTTCCAACTGGGCCTCCACCACTTCAATCCTCCACCAAAGACAAGCTCATATAAGGGAGACAAAGGGGTTATCTATCAATAAAGGAATATCTTGGGGGATGAACACCGTGTTCATACTTAAAGGAAAAAGGGATGCAAACTCAATAATGAAGTAATAATTTCTCCAGAGTAACTTTGCTCTCAAAGTTGAATTCTCTGTTCTTTTCCATAGCTCGGAATTGGATTCTTTATACCCTTCAAAATGCAAGTGAAGGGCCAATTCAGAACATTTCCAGTATATGGAAGGCCAAGGATCAGAGATATCCTTTCATGACATGGAAAAACAACATTCAATTTTGATTTTCTGGCACAAATATCGATGTACACGGGCTGTAGTGGAGCATCCAACATATACGCTTGTTGTATAGCTTTCAAGGTGTGTACAAGTGGAAATATATTTGTTTTTGTCTCTGAATTTATCAATCAAGGAAAGTAAGTCTTCATGGGGGAATGGAATAAGGCCCTCTCTGCAAGATTGCATAGGGTGAGGCAAATATTTCTATAACACCGTGGAATATGTAATATGTAAAAACGTTTTGACATACCTATGTCACCATAGGTGAACCTTGGTGGAAGTGGCATGTATGGATCTCCTCTTAAGTCTATCCCCTCATAGGGATAGTCATCCAGAGTGATGACTTGTCATCGCCACTAGTAGAAAAATTCCTCATTGTAGGTTGTCGGAACCCTACCCCCTCCATGCCGCAACTCATCATTGCCAATAGTCTAATCACTACTAGTCATACTGGAGCTCCATCACCAACATCTTCCAGTCATGTTGGAGATTGGTTGACAACCTCTACAAGTCATGTTGAAGACCTACAACCAACCGTTGCAAGTGATGATGGGGGCACAAGTCCAGTCATTGCGTGTCATATCGACATTGGATCACCAACCTCTGCCAGTCATGTTGGAGATTGGTCAACAACCTCTGCAAGTCATGTTGAAGACCCACAACTAGACGTTGCAAGTCATGATGGGGGCACGAGTCTAGTCATTGCTAGTCACACTGCACATACATCACCAACCTCTACTAGTCATGTTGGGGATTCATCACCAACCTCTGCTAGTCATATTGGAGATTGTCTACTAGCCTTTGCAAGTCATGCTGGGAGAATGTCACTAGCCACTGCAATTCATTATGGGGGAATTCATATGATTGATAAGCCTAGATGTTTCAGACGTAGATCCAGATTCCTTTGCAGGACTTGCGAAGGAAAACACCTTACTCGTTTGTGTCCTACTACTGTCGGGATACCATAAGCTTGGTTCTCACTTGAGGGCCCTTCAGGTTCTGAGTCGTCTATGGTTTCCCCACACTCCTTTATTTCTTTGTTTGATACAATAGTCATGCCGATGCAATCTTTGACAGACACCCCTATTCCTTTAGGTTTTGATGTATCCTTTTACCTTGTTGTCTCACATCCCATTCAACTAGTGGTCGTGTCAATGCAATCTTTGATCGAAACCTCTCCTATGTTCGGGGGTGATGTGTCTCTTGACCTTGTTGTCTCACATCTCATTCAACCAGTGGTCATGTCGATTCAATATTCAACTGACACCTCTCTTATGTTCGGGGGTGATTCATCTCTTGACCTTGTTGTCTCACATCCCGTTCAACGAGTGGTCATTTCGATGCAATCTTCACCCAACACCTCTCCTATGTTCAGGGGTGATGCGTCTCTTGACCTTGTTATCTCACATCTTGTTCAACCAATGGTCATGTCGATGCAATATTATACCAACAACACTGCTCTTTTTGGCGGTGATGCACCTATTGACCTTGTTTCCCTACATCCTTTTCAACCAATGGCTAAGGAAGTGGTCGTGTCGATGCAATATTCGATCGACCCCACTCTTCTCTTGGAGAGTGACAAGTCTAAGGGAGTGGTCGTGCCAATGCAATTTTTAGTCAATCTTGCTCTTCTGGTTCTGGTTCTATACCTTCTATGCCACATTCTTAGCATTTCTAGTCTTGCACCTTCTAAACAAGAGAGAGTTTTACTCTTCCCGATTTCTCTCCCTCCAAGTCTTGATGAGATTCCATTTGATTGGGATGGCCTCATGGGGTATCCAATCCCCCACCTATATCGTTTCCAAGAAGAGACATTATCCAATATATCACGGAGACAATAACCTCCATTAGCACTTTATCCTCCTCAACATGGAGATCATTAGGTTTTCCCAAGCTTGTGTTAGTTCTTCATAAGATACTGACATTCTGCAGAAGCCCAGCATGGGAGCCTTGGCCTCCCCCATGACTTGCCACCTAGAATCTCCCAACGAGTATGATTAAGCTCTTTTCTAACTCATTCAAAAAGAAAAAAGACTAACGAGTGATTTTTCCCTTTCACACTCGTTAAATTGGAATTGAAAGGTTGTGAGTCTTAGTTAAGCCCTTTTTCGACTCGTTATCAAAAAGTGAAAAGATCACCGAGTGAACTTATCTTTTTCACACTCGTAAAGTGGTTTTGAAAAGACATCTATTTGGCACAAGTTTACCCCTTTTTTACACCAAGTAGACTAAAAGTCATAAAAAAAGACATTTTTTGGCGTTAAGTTGTGATTTCATCTCATGCCCTTGCTTGCAATATTGAGCCTATATTTGGTTCTCGCTTTGCGTTATAAACCATTTGCCTCAACAATTTTTCATCCTCAACCAAGCAGAGCCTTGTTTATATCCTTCACAATTTGACACCCTATACCTAGGAGGGAACATTCCCCTTAGTTTCCATCTCCCACATGCACTTCCTTGCATTGAGCATAGGTACGTTCCATTGTTGGAACTGGTTTTTCTTACTTGCGACACTTGTTTCCTCCTCTGTATCATAGCATTCGTTTGTTATGGAAAAACAAAAAAAGATGGGCATGAAGGGAGTATTCTCTTATATCGACAACAATCATGTCACCTTTGAACAAAGAACAAAGTGATTTGAGTCCATTCATCATAATTTTGGGTTTAGAATGGCCTTAGGAAGCTGAGCTTGTTACAGAGTCTTCTTTATCGACCGGTTACTCTTCTAGTTGCTATAGGGAACTTCATTGATGCCTCCTGCATCTCATGATTTTATCATCAGGTCTATGCTACTAGGGTCCACCATATGTCTCTTTCTCTTGTTAAAAGCAAGTCTATCAACCTATGTCGGCCACTCCTCAAAACTCTTGACTTTTCATGTCGGACATACCATCAGTTTGTCTCAGAATCACATGATACTTTAGTCCTATCATGCAACCTAGTGCTACTTCCATCATTGGTAGGTAACCTTGAACCCAACAAGTAGTCTCCTCTCCTTTGTCAATAGTTTTTCATCATTGGATGCTATTCAGAGGGTCTTTTTCATGTACCGCTTTCACTTGGGACATGCGAAAGATGCACAGGGTCGTTGGTTCATGAACTTTTTCTTCATCCGATTTCCACCAAATCATGAAGTTCCTTCTTTGTACATCGTGCTCACTGTTGAGATATGCCTTAATGATATCCTTTCAGTGGATATATTTCCATAAACATTAGATAATTTATTATGGAAATGAGGCCTAGAGTTTTATGAGTACCTTGACACTTGCAGTCATTAGTGGCAGGCTCTCTCTCCATTGACAATTGGGAATACATCAATGTCTTATGATCGATGGATTCTTTAGGTGTTCGACACCGACTCCTCTATTCACACTTGTAAGAATGTAATCAGTGCCTTGATACCTACTTTCATTATTGGTAGGTTGTCTCACGTTTGTTAATGGTATACAACAATGACCGGTAATCAAATGATGTCTCATTATGTTTGACCTCAACTCCTTTATTCACATGATGTAGACTTGAACCTTTGGCAAATTGTGTAGAAGACTTTAAGACATCACTATGTGGCTGCAACTTTCCTGAGTTGTTGCCTCCTTTTCATTTGAACCAATACCTATACAACTTCAGTGATCATGGGAGATGATATTGTACTCCATGGTATACAAATATCTTCATTTTGGTTTTGAGACTGGTTCTACTGGGCCTTGTTCATGACTATGACAACTTTCTGACATGCAACTGCATTTGTATTTGCCTATTCATGTCCATGAACACTTGTTTGGTATATTTTTCACATGGATCTGCAATGCATTTTGGTAGTCATGTGTGGAAAGTCAGTACAGAATGTAATGAGCAATCAAGTTCGTCCAACTGGTTCTCTACCACTCCATTTCTGGGTTATTTATAATGTATTTCAACCATTGTAGATTCTCCTCTAACCTCACACATTAGGGGGAATCTGTTATAGAAAGATTTGCCTCACCTTATTCCATTCCCCCATGCAGACTTACTTTCCATGATTGATAAATCTAGAGACAAAAGAAAATATTTTTCCACTTGTATGCACCTTGAAAGCTATACAACAAGCGTATACGCTAGCTGCTCCACTACAACCCGCGTACATCGAGATTTGTGCCATAAAATCAAAATTAAATGTTGGGTTTCCATGTCACAACAAGATATCTTTGATCCTTGGCCTTCCATATACTACAAACGTTCTGACTCGACCCTTCAATTGCATTTTGAAGGCTATAAAGAAGCCAATTTCTAGCTATGGGAAATAAAAGAGAATTCAACTTTGAGAGCAAAGTTACTCTGGAGAAATTATTACTTCATTATTGAGTCTTCATCCCTTTATCCTTTAAGTCTAAACACAGTGTTCAACCACCAAACTCTTCCCTTATTAATGGAGAACCTCTTTGTCTCCCTTATATGAGCTTGCCTTTGGTGGAGGATTGAAGTGGTGAAGGCCCAATTGGAAGGAACTTGGTTTCTTGGTTCCAAATCATGCCGACACCGAAGTCTGCAATGTGTTCACTTCTACTGATCATTTATTAATAGAAATACTCATTTCCCGTCCAATTTATCTCTTGCAAATATATGTGTTATGATCCATGGGCATGTTTGTTTTGTATATTGATAGATTATGCTATTTAATGTGCTAAGCTGTTATATCATCACTATATGCTTTCTCTACTTGTTTGTTGAGAACTCGTTGCATGTATAAAGCTTTGGGTCAAATTTCTCAATGGTGGACATCATCAAAAGTTTGGACAAGGTAAGCCTCTTTCTTACTTCTCTTGCACATTAGTTTATATAGAATATGCTAGAATTGAGTCGATTTCTACAGTCATACCTATCTGTTGTGGTTCACCCTATCCATTGAGAGATTTTCCTTGTAACAAGAGCAACCAAATTTTTTGAACAGATCCAACACCTCCAACAATAGGTACATTTTTAGAAAAAGTGCCTCATAGCCCCCCACTTGAAGCTCAAACCACTTCGATATGGGAATTACACCATCACAAAGACTATGGGTGAAATTTATTTTGAATTGAGTATTCCTCCTTTCCTTGGATTGCATCCAATATCTAATGTCGAGTTGCTTTTACCATATTCCCCACCTCTATTGGACACCTCGGAGGTGGCTAAGAAATTGCACCCTAGATAATTTAATCTTGACTTCATTGCGCAATCTCCAGTGTATTGTATCATGGAAACCAAGATGAAGGGAACCCACTAGTAGAACATAAATCTATTAGGTTGTCAAAGCAGGGAAACTATTTCAGCAAGGTAGTGGCTCAATAAGGTTTTGATTGAACAAAAGTTTCCCCAACTCTTGAGGGAATTTAATGCAATGGGGACTATTGCTTCCTAAGGGGGGAGGGATGATTTACGTGGATATCGATGGCCACCCACCTCTTCCATTTACTCATCAAAATTCTCTATCTTGTTCATTGTTATGATTTTCAGATCCTAAACTTCTGGGCCCATTTTGAGTCCCTAAACGATGTTTTTTGGCCATCCGAGGGCTTTTCCATGGCATTATCAAACCCTACCAATAAGTTTTATTCTCCAGTATATATTTCCAACAATCGACTAAACTCTTCAAATGAATATTGTATGCAAAATTTGTGCCCCCAAGAAGTGGATGCATCAACTAACCACCTCGAGGCCCGTAAACCTTTTGGCACTTCACCTCCTAGGATTAGGGTTTTGGACCTTTAATGTTCCTTCCTTATGTTAAAAGAACATTATTGTGTCCCATTGTATTATATTTTTATGAATGAGCATAGCTGACATCTGTTTCTCTTCATAGATAAGCTACAACCATTCTAGCTAGTTTGTGTTCTACAATATTCTACTATTTTATTCATTAATAGTAGTTGGGTTTCACTGTATTATTGTACTCTGCTATATTTCTATGTGTGTTTAATTTCTTTCTCAATATAATCTATATCAAAGGGATTTATTTGGTTTCATTCACCCTTATTTTTCTTCAAATGATTTCCCTAGTTGAGCTCACACTAGTTCTTGTCAAAGGGATTGCCCTAGTTTGACTCACCTTGTTTTTTCTCAAAGGGATTTTACTTATTCAACTTTTCTTGGTTAGTAGTTTCACTCTGTCAGTAGTTTTCTCTATTTTTTCCATTTGCAAGTAATTTTTCCAATTTTGAGTATAATGTTATATTTTTCTTGTTGTTTGGTTATTCTAATTTCCAATGTGTGCTAGAGAATTTCCACCCCACCCATAGTCATTTGAAAACCATAAAACTAGAATGCCATTCATCCAAATGACAACCCATAATCTAGTGCAAAGTGAAAAATTTCAATTGTTTGTATTTTAGTGATTCATGTCATAGCCATTATGCCAATGTTATAGCGAGAAATATGTTTGCCACCCTTAATCTCATGCAATGTGTAAAACCCAAATTGTATTTTTTTTCTAAATAATTCATGTCACAAAAGTAATGTTGGCCTCATAATGAGAAATATGCCTTCCCGAATTGTTTGTTTTTAAGTAATTCATGTCACGATAGTCATATCAACATTATAACGCGAAATATCCATGCCAATTTTTTTTTTCTAAGTAATCCATGTCATGACAATGAAGTTGATGTAATATCGAGAAATATTCTTGCTCGAATTATTTGTTTTTAAGAAATTTATGTAATGAAAGCCATGCCGACATTATAGAAATAAATATGCTTGCCCGAATTGTTTGTTTTTTAAGTAATTCATGTTATTCTATTTATTTCAACATTATAGCGAGATATATGCCTATTAGTTATGGCTTTTAATACCATCATGGTCATGTTGGCAGCGTTATCATGAGATACACACCTATGAAGCATGCTCTTTTAATAGAAAATATGCAAATCATTCAATCTATGTAATGCATGTTATTCCATATGATAATTCTCAAGGTGTTTAGTCTCTTCTCTTTCTCTTTTTATGCTATTTGGGTGTTTGGTGCATGAAATTTGGTATCATAGGATACAATCATATGGTTTTTCTCCTTCAAACAAGTCATCTTGGATTTTTCACTATAACATTTTTTGGTGAAGTTTCAAACTATGAAATTTTCGATATCCCGAGGATACATACTGAATTACTTTTGGTCAAAATTTCAAGTTTTGCATCCCTATACTTTTTGAGTTATAGCCTCTTGAAGTTAGGGATTTTGACAATTCCTAAAATTAGTCCCAAACAAAGCATCTTGGAATTTTTATATAACTTGTTTTTGGTTGTATTTCAGACTATAAAATTTTCATGAGTTTTATAGGACATATCTAAATAAATGTGGTAGACATTTTACGTTTTGATTCACTATAATTTCGGAAATAAAAGCTATGGAAATTGGGGTTTTTGTCTAGTCCTAAAACTAGTCTCAAAAAAGTATTATTGATACAAATTTCATATCTGAAGCTAGGAAACTCCAAATTTAGTGACACTAGTTCTATTGTAAAGAATATAGACCATAGTATTTTAGGTAAAAATTTTAGAAGTAGATTTGAAATAATGGATATTTGTCATTCCGTACAAGTTTGTTATTTGGAAAGGGAAAAGACTCAACAAGTTTTGGGAGAGTTATCATAACTTTCACTTGGGACCTAAAATTTTGGTTAAACCTATCACATTGCAGAGAAGACATATTAGATTACTACAAGATTAAATTTTATACTCGGAAGGGACAAAATTTCATAGATAAATCAAGACAAAGGTCAACCAACAAGAAAGTCTCCAAATTAGGGTTTTAAAGGTACATAACTTACAATTGGCACAACTTTTGATTGAACGATATGTTTTTGGTGATTAAAAAATTATGATAAAGTGAAAAAGGAGGATCATTATTATTTTTTCACGTGGAAAAGGGCTTTTTGATAATTTATACTCCTTCTAAACCTCCATAGAATACTTAGAAAACAAGTTATCCCAATCAAAGAACCAAGTTAATGAAATGAGTGATAGTATGTTGAAACTAGTGGGTTTATTGTGTTCTCAGGAAAGCATTAAAAGGGAAATAGAAGATAAAATGGAAAATTTTATGGATCAAAAGTAAGAAAAAATGGAAAAGTTGATCAATCAAAAGATAAAACAATTACAAAATTCCATGGATCAAAACATGGATAACAAGATGGAACAATTACAAATTTCCACGTCAGTTATGATCACACATACCAATTGATCCACTTTTTTTGATCAATGATGTTTTATATTGGTCTATACTTAGCCATTTTTGTGTTTCTAGTATATCATGTACTTATCCATTTTTCTAAAATGCAGGTTGTGGAGCAAGCTACCACCAATTCCACCAAGTTTGTAAGTCTGAAAGTACGCAAGCTCCATACTTAGTTTATTTTTTACCCCTTCACAATATTAACACTTAGCCATTTCCTTTGTTGTAGAAGTCTTGTTGTGGAAAACTAAGTCATCCCTTACCCCGCAAGTACCTACGCCCCACAAACCTAAAAAAGACCCTTCCTATTTTTGCATCACTCATAATATACCTCTTTTTGACACTTAACCATTTTTGTTTAATGAAAATGTGGGGTCCTCCCCTCATTTCCATTCTCCTTTCTGAAACCTCGCATCCTGCATTTCCACGTACTTCAAAAAAACCCACATATTTTTGCAACTCACAAAATCGATTGTTTTCATACTTAATATATTTCTTGAATGTAGATGCATGAGTCTCCCTCATATCTCCCTTTCTGTATTTCATATCCCACATCCTGCAATTTCGAAATCACCAAAATCCAGTCTCCATTCATCACTTTATGCCTCCATACTTAATCATTTCCATACATTTCGATACTATATCACCATTCCCGATGACATTCATTTCCCATTGCCACATCAATTGTCACTCATATGAATTGAATAATGTTATTAAGTGGCATGATTTTCGTAAAAGCTCTTCCATAAATCTTAAATCAAACTATGCAATTGGAAATTTCAAATTAAGAGCTACAAAATTTGATAATCAAGGGAATATGTGGTAAAATTAAATAAGAAATTAAAATCCATACTCTAAAAATATTGTATTGACAAAAGCACCACTTATTCACAAAAAAACAATATTTGTAAGATATGTCAAGTAAAAGGAAAGAACTATATTGTAGTGATACTATCGACACCTTAGGACAATAATATCATAAATTTCAATGGTCGTAGGCCTACAAGTGGTACTCATCTCTCCCATTTGAAGAAAATAATTTGAAAAAGGTTTGGACCTCGAGTATTACATTGGTTGGATGCATACTAGAAGTAGTTGATTTCAAATAGTTTGTCCTCTGGTGCATTGACAAATTTGACACCGAGAGAAGAGTTATTCAGATACAAGGGAAATCACTTTTCTCTTTAGCACCTTCAATGTTCAGGAGAACGTTGATACTTCTTAACCCCACTCCAAATTTCAAAAATGTTGAAGCTGATGACTTTATAAAATCTCACGACTGGGGAATGAAGTTCCTTGAAATATTTCTTCCAAGCTCGACTAGTGATGTTAATACTACACATGTTGAGGTATGCTCTTTAAAATTTCCATATAAAGAATCTATAGGTTTGTTTACCAAAATAATTGGACAAGAGTTCATGGCCTCAGTGCCGGAGTATATTGTATATGTTCTCTATCATTAATTTCATGAAAATAATATAATTGACTTGGCCCAAATCATTTCAAATGATATTTCATTTAATTCGAAAAGAATTAGGAAGACCAAGAAATTTTGTATGACTTCCTATCTAGTTTATGCTATTCGTTATTGCCATATTGTTTAGGAATTTCCTAGATCTAATAACGTAGACTTAACGAAGGACCCAGTTCCATTATGGTATCCGGTGTTATGGAGGAATAAGGCCCCATACAGTTTCTATGAAGTACAAAATTCCTTCTTGTTCTCTTTTAAGAAGATTATTCAGAGTCTCTCCATGTACAGACTATCATTGGAAGTTGCATCCTTTCTGTCAAATAAAGGAGTTTTTGAAACCATGGAAGATTTTAGTTTCTTCAATCTTTATAGAATTAAGGGGAAACCCTCTCTACTACCATTTTTGTTTCCGATAGTTTTTTCACTATTTAATTCTGCAAACAATACAAGTATTGGACACATTAATTCAATGAAAAAAGAAAAAAAAAATCATCTTGTTTCCATGGAAAGTTGAAGAAATGTTTTTGAAAAAAAATTCTCATTTGGATGAATACACTACTCAATTTGACCATTTCAATTTAAAAGAAGTTCAGAAAATTCAGTGTTTCGACCATAAGGATTTTTTTTCAGCACAAGTGTTTTCAATTGGATATGGCTCATAATTTATTAAATCTATGAAACTAGAAAAAGGAGGGGGATATAATCAAAATCCTCCTAAAGCATCTCCTGGAACTACCCTAGATGATATTGAGGCATTGGCCAACACCAATGAATACCATAAGAAACGGGTTTGAGAATAGACAAGTAAAAACCTTGGTTGACCAATTGTGTCACAAAAGGGTACCTCAAAAAAAAAAAAAACCCCATAGAATAATAGTCAATAATAGAGAAGGTCTTCCAATGGAAATTCAAATGATAGTGGAAATAAAAACTCCACCAAAAATACAATTGAAAAATCACACAGTGTTCATGTATATATAAAAAGAAAAAGAGAAGTCCAGAAAGAATGACATGAAGCACTTGAAGCTAAAACGAGTCCCAAAAACATGGAAGTTGAGGACTGTTATGCACCTGGTTATGTTATATTGAGCATAAACATGAATATCACAAAAATTACCAACAAAACAACATAAATAGAGATTAACACACAAAAATGATACCTTTATTGAAACGAGAGAAATGTTCACTTTTCTCTTCGAGGGGAAAAAATCCAACAAAGAAACACTCTATTACAATAATTATCAAGACAAAACTTCTCATGCCCTCAACTCCTATTTATACTAAATCTATGTACCAAAAGAACAATCTAGAGAAAGATCTTTCTAGAAGCGAAAGCTTCTATTAGGTCTTCTTACATTTGACTTGTTCACCTTATTACTATGCATTATTTATTAATATAGGACTTTATTACATAGAAAATATAATATTACACCTACGTGATGGGTTAGGGAGGTTAGGTACCTAACATTATGTCACCCTTAAAAACAAACTTGTCCTCAAGGATTAAGATGAGGAAATTGTTGCAGAATGGTAGCCATCTCCCACATGGCATCTTCTGGCTATGTGTCCTTCCACTTAACTAAAGCTTCCTTGATAGTGCAATCACAGAGACAACATTCATGATAGTCCAAGAATGCTTGTGGCTGCAACCAAATGGAACCTTCTTCATCCAACTCACATAGACTGGTCTAAGTCTAGCACCTAGTGTCAAGAACTTTCTTTAAGTAGGAAACATGAAAAAACAGATGGAGCTTAGCGTGACTGGGAAAATCTAACTAGCAAGCCACTAGCCCCACTCTTTTAATAATATGATAAGGACCATAAAATTTGGGGATGAGTTTCTGAAAGTGATGGGATTTGAGTGAAGTCTGCTTATAAGGTTGCATATGAAGAAACACTTGTTCCCATTGAACAAATTCACGTTCAAAATGACCTTGATCTGCTTGTTGTTTCATGCGATTTTGATCCATGACCAAATTTTCTTTGAGAGTATGAAGAATGGCCATGCAAACGGTAATATTTTGATCCATCTACTGAACCTTGGAGACACTAGAAATGTATCATAGAACTGAGGGTGTATTTTTTCGATAGACTTTTTCAAAAGGAGTCATGTGAGTGGGATTACGGTAAGAGGTGTTGGGCCACCATTTAACGAGGGGTAACCACTAAACCCACTGATTTTGTCTGTCGGATGCAAAACATCTCAAATAGGCTTACAAACACTTGTTAACCACTTCAGTTTTTCCATCAGTCTAAGAATGATATCCTTTGCTGAGATGTAATTGGATTCCCTAGAGTCAGGACAATTCTTTCCAGAATGTGCTAGTAAAAGTTGGATCACAGTCATAAACAATATAATGAGGCATGCCATGGAGTTTGAAGATATTATCCATAAATGTTTGAGCCATGGTGGATGTTGTGAATGGGTGTTGAAGAGCACACAAATGATCATATTTGGAAAGATGATCCACTACTACCATGATGAATGACATATTGCATAATTTAGGTAAGCCAACATTTAATTCCATAGAAATATTTGTCCAAATAGTAGCCAGAATTAGAAGTGGTTGGAGTGTGCATGGAGATTTGACTGTCTCACCCTTATTGCGTTGATTGGTATCACATTCAACCAAAAAGGTGTGAATTTCTTGTTTCATATCACCCCCCCCAAAAAAAAAACATTTGACCCATTCATAAGTTTTGGTAAAACCAGAATGCCCAGTTGTAGGTGAAGGATGAAACTTAGAGAGCATAATGGATTTAAGGTTCAACTGTTTGCTTAAATACATGCAACATTTATAACGAAGATCATCATTGTGCCATGAGTACCCCATAGAATCTTACGGATCATGCTGTAGTGTTTGGATCATGCTATAAATTTTGGGGTCTTGCAACCATATCTGGAGAACCCCATGAAGCTAATCTATGACAATGAAAGAGAGGGAAAAAAGGGACCTATTTTCTTCATATTTTCTAGAAAGGGCATCAACCACCACATTTTATTTTCCTCTTTTTTAGATGATATCATAATCATATCCAAATGACATGGTTACCCATTTTTGTTTCTTTGGGGAAGAAATTCATTGTTCCAGAAAATACTTGAGGGTTTGATGATCAATTTTAATTTGGTAGCGTTTCCCCAAGAGATAAGGGCACCATAGATCCACACCATGTAGAATAGACAACATTTCCTTTTCATAGGTGGATTGGACCAAATGGTGCTTGTACAATTGTTTGATGGTGAAATCCAAAGGTTGACCATATTGCATGAGAAAAAACCCAACTCCTTTCCCCGGGGCATCACATTTCAATACAAAGGTCTTGTTGAAGTAAGGGATATCCAGAACATGAGTAGTGCACATAACCGCTTTCAAATATTGGAAGGAATGGTCTGCTGCTGCAGTCCAACTGAAAGAATTATTTTTAAGGAGTTTTGTGAGGGGAGCTATGATTTTTCCATAACTATGAACAAACTTACAATAATATCCTATCAAACCCAGGAAGCCACACATAATTTTAAGAGTTTTTGGGCACAACCAATCTTGCATAGATTCAATTTTCTTTGGATCCACACTGACACCATCCTTGCCAACAATATGTCCCAAGTACTCAACTTCATAGGCTCCAAAAACACATCTAGACTTTTTAAGAAAAAAATTGTCCTCAGATAGTAGCTGTAGAACGTGATCCACATGGGTAATATGGGTTGGCCATGTTTTTCTATAGATGAGAATATCATCAAAGAAAACCAAGGAAAAATGACGAAGGAAAGGGAGAAAGAAATGGTTCATGATACTTTTAAAATTGGAGGTAGCATTACAAAGGCCGAATGAGATAACCAAGAACTCATAGTGACCCTCATGAGTTTAGAATGTATTCTTGGGAATGTATTTTTCTCTCATACGAATTTGGTGGTAGCCAGAGAGAAGATCAAGTTTGGTAAAATATTGAGCACCACTTAATTCATGCAAAAGGTCATCAATGATAGGAATGGGAAATTTTTATTTTATTGTGAGTTTGTTACGAGTGTGAAAAAATAGGACACATGCACTAAGTACCTTCTTTATTGAGAACCATGAATACTGGAGAAGAATAAGGGATGGTATTGGGGTGGATGACACTGACTTCTAGCAACTCTTGAATAATATTCTCAATTTCATTCTTTTGGGTGAAGGGGTGACGATAAGGGATAACATTTGAAGGAAGACTTCATGGAACTAGTGGAATGAAATGATCATGGAAAACTAGAAAAGGGGGAAGTCTCTGGGGGTTTGAAACAAAAATTGGTGTTGGGAGAGGATAAATTGGAGGTAGGGATGGAAAAAGGGTGTCTCAATCACCTGAATGTAATGAAGTTGGGAAATAATGCTAGAATGACCTTTTTCTGAGGAGAATTTACATTCGATGGGAACTGATGATCTCTGATGTCCCCGCTATGATTCCTTGGAACTGGTTCTATTGGCCCTCTTGCTGGAATTGCATGGTTAATTTTTATAAATCCATTGTGGTAGGGACGAGAGTGCGTAACCATTCAACACCAAGTACAATGTCACAAATTCCCATGTCAATAGAAAACATATGAGATTTCAGGTAGTACTAACCAATTTGTAGGTGCACATTTCACAATGCTCTCCACATTTCATGGAACCCCCATTGGAAATCATGATTTGGAAATTATTAATTGGATGAATATAGAAATTGATTTCTTGGGAAATGTGACAGTGAATAAAATTATGGGCACTGCCACTATCAAATAGAATGACGAATTTTGGGTTCTTAATGTAACCAATTAACTTTAGAGTTTGGCGAGCATAGAAACTAGTGAGTGTATTCAGGGAAATCAATGGTTCAAGTTCTAGTGGATTAGAGGGTTGATTAATATAAGTTGGTGGGGGTATATTGGGTACATGGGAAACATCTACCTCTTCTTCAGAAACATCCTCATACATAGCCATAAAAATATTATGTTCGTTACACTTATTCCCTAAAAAATACTTGTCATCACAATTATAACAAATAGCATTAAGTTGGCATTCAACCATTTCAGCATGAGTCAATTTTTGGATCTTGAGGGGAGTGGTAGGAGGGGTGGGAAGGGTGGGTTTAGGGTGAGGAGTAAAGGGTGTTTTTCCGATTTGGTATGAGACTGTTTGTTGTGCTTCCTTGGTCCTTTTAGTATCTTCCAACCAAGTCTATGGGAGATCCATGAGGACATGGGAACATATTTCATCCTTGAGGCCACTGATAAAGCATTTCCTCAAAAAAAAAAAATCATGTCCTCCATTCTGAAAGCCAATTGCTAAAAGGGAGCTATAAACTCTTCCACTGGGCCAGTTTATTTCAACTTGGTCAAACGACCTAAATGATGGGTGTTGGTGTCAAAGCTATTATAAATCTGTACAACAAACTATGTCTAAGCCACATACCCTTGGCATGATTTTTTACGCCATTTCCACCATTTCCACCATTTCCAACGTTCAATATCAAAATGGAGAACATCATAACAAATTTTTTCCAAGTCATCAATACTTCCATGCAAAGATAATTAGTGTTCCATTTGGGTGACCCAACCTGTGGGATATGAGCCATTAAATTTGTTCACATCCACTCTAGGAAGGCGTAGGTCACACTAAAAGTGATTAGACTGAAAATTCTAGGAAGTGGAGGAAGTATCACCTTCGGGGTGAAAAGGTTGGTTAGATGAGGGAAGGCCTACAAGAATATTCAGTTTGGAGAAGAGATGGCCAACAAAGGATTCAATATGGATTTCCATGTGATAAGAGAGGTCCTTCATCATGTCCTATTTCAAGGATTCTATTTTGGTGTCTATGGTGGAATGCATGGAGGAATTGATGGTGGAAATATTGGAATTGATTTGCTGCAATTCCTTCTGGGTTGTGGAGAGATCAAATGACAAGGTATTGAAGGATGATTCAAGGTATTGGTTGTAGATGTTGGAAATGGTGAAAGAAGACACAGGAAGGTGTTGACGGGCGAAATTGACCGTCCGTCAACTAGGAGAGTGGAACCGGTCCGGGGTTGTCTAAATAACCCAAGCCGTTTGGAATGGAACACCCTGACGAGTTTAACGGCTCCGTTGGCCGCTCTAAGGTATTTTATGAAAACCAAAGAGAAATGATCTGAGCTAAGAAATCTTACTAAAGTAAATAAAGAAAACTATACTATAACTGAATACAAGAAACCAAGTAAAATAGAGGAAACTAGAAACTACTAAAGCAAACTAAACTAACTATACTAATCTAACTATAAACTACTATACAAGACACTAATTATGATTATAATAACTCAAATCAACTATCTAATTATCAGCTACAATGTTACTTATCCACAAATGCACATTATAAACAATCTACAGATTTACTTAAAACCTGCAAAACTCATGCGTTCGCTGCCCTGAGACAACCACAAATCTCTTTTTGATTTTTATATTTACGAGAAGGAAATAAAAACTACTGAAATTAAATGATCTAATATGTTTACTGAAATTAAACAATCTAATATAAATCTAATTAAGATTATATCTAAATTCAACTACTTAATTGAAACAGTAAACAACTAACTAATTGACCTGGAAACGCTCCAAGTCTGCCCTGTGTAGGATGACTTCCTAAGCTGGTTGGAGGAAGAAATTCACACCATTTAGTACTTATGCTTCTCGAAAATGATCAGCTGTACTGCTTCTTGAAGTGTTTTACAGGACAAACAAGACATAAAAGAAAA
>JZKD02S0275757.1:215718-261532 GCA_000966675.3 Picea glauca | reverse complement strand
GAAACCCACAAAAACCATCAATAAACATAGGTGAAACAAGAAAATGAACCCGTACCTGCCCTCACAAGTAACGAATTGCTTGATTATCATCAAGAGATCATACCAGCGTGGTTTCAACATTTTCGCAGGCCAGCCTTTGTCACAGGGGTTCATTGTTCGAGACTGAAATAACAACGTCCACGTGACATCATCTACCTTGCAACTTTTGAACCACTTCTGTCCTGTATCAGGCAGGCCGGTTGCCGAGCTGAGAAACTGTTTAGTGATTTCAAGCTGGACATCTCCAACTTTGGCTCGGTAGCCATCAAATGATAATGCAAATTGTCGAGCCACAGTGTGGTTATAACCATCAAATTTCCTTATGAAAGCAAGCCACCCGAGATTTTCCAGGTCATTATACGCACCATCAAACATCAACAGTGATTGACACCTGTTGGGCTCGACCCTTACGATAGGAGCCATAGCTTCTGTGCATGGTGGGGTTTGGTTTGAGCAATACAAAACACAGGGTTGAAAAACGATAGGGCTTAACATCTTCAGCGCTCAAAGAGGCAAGGATTAACTGCATGCGTGTGAAGGTGGTGGGATTACCACCACCACACAGTGTATCAATGACTGAGTACAGTGTTGTTCCATCCATAATCATAATCGTTTAAACCATATGTATTGGCAAGCCAAATAGGTGTACAACCATATCGACGTGCCATCCATCCGAAATAGAACCAACACCATATGTTATAATCATGCGCCAAGTGTTCAGTTCAATCCAACATGACATCCATCATTAACCAACGATCCATCGTATCAATCGAACGTTTTTAAACCAATGTTAATTCAATCGTTCCATTGTAATAGTTTGAAGCTATGATCGTTCAATGTAATATCAAACTCACAAAACAATGCACCAAACGTTGATTATAAAATTGAAATAAAAAAGATTAATCAATGCACCTTTGTGAAATTCAAACTAATGTCACTTCTAAAATCAATATTATAATATTACCAATGCATTTGTTGCATATCCAAATGTTTATATTTCAAAGTTTTTAGAACATTGCAACCAAAAATTTCATATAATCAATGAGTCAAGAACTCATAGCAATAAGAATCAAAGCATATAAGGCCAAAATCAATAATGATCTTTATAGAATCAAATGTAACCAGTAAATCTTCATGCTTAATGGCTTAGTAATCAAACAGATCCAAATGCGCAATCGAGGTAAGAGTAAGCCAAAGGACATAAGTTTGAAAAAATCTTTTGCAGTCATGTGATAAATCAATGGTCAAGTGTCTTTCGGAAAAGTCAATAAAAGACGACGACAGTCCAAACAATGAAATAGGTGTTTTCACACTTTCAGTTGTGAAAAATGAATCGAAACTAGATGCTATTGTTGCAAAAATGAAACAAACGTCTATTTGCACAATGCGACGATGATTTGTCATTTAGAAGACAATAGGTGTAGGCAGCTTTTTAGGGTAATTAAAAAAAATTGAATTGCCTGCCAACAGAAGGGGGCATGCGGTTCCACATAGAAAATCTGTTACAGGTGAAGGGTATCATACCGATCAGGGAAAAAAGGGGAGTCCAATGGAATAGGTCCCAAATAAGGGGGTCGTGAGGGGCATCAGGACCATAGAAAACAAAAGGATTAAAAATGATGGGTATCACTACAATCAGGATGAAAAGAGGAATCCAATGGGATAGGTCTCAAATAAGGGTGTGGGTAAGCCCCAAATGGGTTTTTTTACTCTTGCGAAGTTATACTATGATATGAATGATACTCTAGTGGTGAAATGCCCAAAATCTTAATAGGAATAAATGTTTATTAATTTCACAACCAAAATGTAGGAGGTAAGGTTGCATGACAATAGATCTTGTCTATTCATTTTTTGTTATGTTTCCATCCTAATGGTTAGGGTGTTCAGGATTCCTATGGACAAGGGTTTTCCTTGTTCTATAACTCTCTGATATACGTGTGGGGTTGAAAAATAGTACATCCCAATATCTCAAGGTACCAACTAAGGAGGATAGACCGTACCCTTAGCCATACTACTCGATTACCCCAGTACTAGAGAGTATCTACCTGAGTGTTTTTCTTGGTGGCACTATAACAGTCACACAACCAATCAGTTGATCTACAGTAGGGTTTAGGATACCTAGGAAAGTCTGTATACAGGTGTTGTTTAATGAACTACCACTCAAAGGGGCACCAACATGGGTTACAAGGTTGTTGAACAATGTGAGGTTAAAAACTTCTTGTATTTCTTGTGTGTATGCTTCCCCAACCATAGATTTATGTGATAAATGATAGATCATTGTAGTTTAAAGACATCAAAACAAGTCTCTACCCTGGAAAAAAATAACCCACAATTCCTTCCCAAGAAAGTTCTTTGATCTCACTTGTTATGCACCTAGTTATGTTATGTTGAGCAGAAACAAGAATACCATAAAAATTACTAATAGAACAACAAAATATAGAGAATAACACACCAAAATGATGCCTTTATTGAAATGAGAGAAATTTCCACTTGCTTCTTCGAGGGGGAAACTTTCAATAGAGAAACTCTCTATTACAATAATTCTCAAGAAAAAACTTCTCATGCCCTCGACTCTTATTTATACTAAATCTATCTACCAAAAGAACAATATAGAGGAATATATTTCTAGAAGTGGAAGCTTCGATTAGGTATTATTACATTTTACTTGTTCACCTTATTACTGGGTCTTTTTTATTAATATTTTCCTTTATTACATGTAAAATATATTATTCTACCTATGTGAGGAGTTAGGGAGGTTAGGTCCCTAACAAGTACATAATAGAGGATCCCAACTGGATTGAATAGAGGATGATCGAGAGCATGGCTATAACTGAAGAATTGGCTTCCCAGGAGATAGAAGTATTTGAATATGAATATGTCACTTTGTACCACACGACCTACAATAATAATTCAAAAAAAATGTTAATTGAAAAAGTAAATTTGAGAAATAAAAAGTTTTCAGAAAAATGGAAATTAGAGATTAATTTTCAAGGGGGAAAAACATTGAAAATCATTGAGTTTCATGAAGCATTCGGTGAAGCCTTAAATTATTCGATCAACAAGATAGAGAAGGAGATACTAAAGGAAAAAGTAAAATAATTCAAAAAATATTTGTTTCCAAGACCTTTGTTTTTCGAACCAGTTACTGCTATTCAACCATTATGTAGTGATCTGAACCTGGGAGCGATAAGTTTCCAATAATTGGTTGTTCTATCACTCCTTCAAAAGCGTCAGTAATAGATCATTTTACTTGAGCGATTTGCAATAAAAGGTAAAGTTGAAGTCTTATGTGCTTGAATTAGAAGTGAATGAAAACCTCTTTAGTCTTCCTTATGTGCAATATGTCATGCTTTCCTTTAACATCCTATGTGCTGAAATTCATAAAAAAAAACAACATAAGAACATAATACACATAATGGATAAGCCACTTCACTTGATAACGAAGTTCACCCTTATAGTGGGGCTACCTCTCCGGGTCATGCTCCAAAGCCTGACCGCTTTATTATTCTCGATGTAATGATGTCTCTCCTTTACAAGTTGTACGGCCAAAGTCCCTCTTCGGTGACGACAACAAGAGATCCGAATGTGATCAGGAATGTATCAGCTTCACAAGTTCTCATACTTATGAGGCATCCATGATTCTGACATGGACATCATTCCCACATACTCAATACCTAAAAAGATGAAGAATAAAATATGATCCCCATCAACATGGAGC
The DNA here is from genome assembly GCA_000966675.3 of Picea glauca. NCBI lineage: Eukaryota > Viridiplantae > Streptophyta > Pinopsida > Pinales > Pinaceae > Picea > Picea glauca. Next base: position 257,775 of record JZKD02S0275757.1, on the reverse strand, counting down.
CATAAAAAGCCTTAGATCTGTTGCTCAGATCCAAAACATAAATATCCATCCCATACAAAAGATCTCGGAACCCATGAGAATCAGAACTGCTTCGTTGGCCACTTGTCTTGCAAGTGCCATAATTTCTCTATCACATATAACTGATTGATTTGATGTGAAAGAAGATCATAAACAAATAGATAGAAGGAAAAAGCTAATATTCCTGACTTATTGCAGCTTCTCTCTGCTCCTTCAAACCTATAACACGCATGCTATGCTACAACAATTAATGAAAAAAACAACATAATGAACAACAATCTTACATTGGCTTCTCCAACACTTAGCTTGTTGATATGAAGTTCTGCTATAAAAAAAGACATTGTCATTGAATTTGTTTCATCGAATTACCCAAAAATGACTGTCAAATCATCTCCATACGAGTCAGACACTTTCAGGCCCAAGAGACACCTCTGCCTCGGTTACCGTGCCACTGCATCTACAGTAAATGACTCATTTTGGAACTAAGCTGCTGAAGTTTTGCTCAGATCAAGAAACTAACATCACCACTGCATTCATGGTGTCATTTTTCCTAAAAATGACTGTCTCCACATCTCGATCCGAGTTGTGCACTTTCTGGACCCAAGAGGCACCCTTGCCTCGATTTGCATGTCAAAATCCATACAATCCATATGGATTTCGTATAGGCCGTACCAGGACATACGAGCTATACAAGCGCACTCCACTCTCGTGCTCCGTGCACTGGTGTGTGGCTCCGATTGCACACGCTATCTTGAACTCAGAACCGGAGGCCCCTTCTTATACAAATTCTAGGCGGTTATTTCATAAATGAATTCGTTGGCATATTGGTTGGTAGAGCTAAATTAAGGCATAGAATGTTGGCGAGGTTCCAGGGTCGAATCCTATAGGCTCCCTATTTTACACATGTACTATAACTGATTTTTGGAGTGCTTGCTAAAACTGGTGGAGGTTTTGGCGGGCGGTTAAACGGCGGAATAGTTCTAAATATAGTAGGGAATATGCTATAATTGGTAGGCATGTGTGTATTTCATGACATATGGATAAGCCCCCAGGGATGGTGGAGGTAGTGGTTGTATGGAGCACAATGAAACCAAGGGCTGGGCCGAAGGCCAAGCCTTTTTCTCCACCAAATGAACCTTTTATTAAAGTTAAATATAATTTAAGTCATATGTCAAACAAGGAACAACGTGTGGTGTAGTGGTTGGTGCATATGTGTGGGACCTTTGGGCTGTTTGGAGGTTATGAGTTTGACTCTTGGGGAGTCGAATAAACCTTTTCACATTCCAGCGATGGGAGGGGTGCCACGTGGCATCCCATGATTGGGCCACGTGGCACCATATAATTGGTCCACACAAAACTGCCACTTGTCACAATATGATTCGCCACTGAAGTTGACATGTGTCATCACCGAACATGCCCATGTGTCTACCACGTCATCTTGCCAACTCAGTTGTGCCACGTGTCACCCTTGTAGTGGTGCCACGTGTCACTTTGACTTTTGCCTATTTGACCAAGTTTGACTAAACTTTGAACGCTTATAACTTTTAATCCGTAACTCCGTTGGACAAGCCATTTACGTCGTTGGAAATATTGCAATGTGCTCTTCACCATCATACCATTTTAATGAAGTTTTGGGAGCTTTGAGTTTTTCTTTTCTCTTCTTGTTGAGGCCATTCTGAGCCTCCTAGGATACTTCTATGCATTCTAGGACACTTCTGAAACTTCTTTGGTGTTCCCTAGATCCATCCGGATCACGCCTCCCAACTGAAAAGACTTTTGGTCCCCAAAAGTCATTACATTAAGTTTCATGTCCATTGGACTTACAATAAGAAACCCTTACCCAAACTACCTCACAAGGCCTAACAATATCAACATGTGCCAAAAGAAAAGAAGTGATATCAACAATTATCAATTTTACACAATACCCTTCTATGGGGTCTGAATCGCAACATGTGATTTAAAAATATGGCCACTCTCGACTAACTCAAAAGGATTTTCCCCATTTTTTCGACCATTTTTCTGAACATGTCCTCTTTACAAAGTTGTCTTTTCTCTGGTAGTTAGTCTTCTCCTAGTGGTGGATTTTCTTGTAACACTGCCTGACTGACTGTCTCTCTTGAAAATGTCTGTCTAGTATTCTTGTCCCTCTTTGTGCATATATCTAGATGTAAGTCCCAACAAGTGGCCTCATGATGCCCACCTCTTGTACAATGGATGTAGTAGCCTTTCTCCTTCAGAGGTGTACTGCCCCTACTCTTTTCGGTGTGTGGAAAGCAATCTGCCATCCTTGTCCTTATTCTAGTTTCCATAACCTTCTTGCACAAGGTTTTTCTCTTCCAACACTAGGACACTGCATGGTTATTCAATCTACAAAAAGTGCATGGTCTTTGATGCCAAAAGATATTTTTTATATGATTAACATGCTTATAATCAAATGGCATTTTAGAGTTTTGAGATTTCTTATACCTCAGTGAGTTTCCTCTGGAGTTAGACTGGAAAGAAGAGTTGGTCTCAACTTTGTCACTATGATGCTCATCTCTCCTTGGATATGTTTTGAATCCTCGATCATGAGAATTTTTGCTCTCGCCCTACACTGAATCAATTCCATCTCTTGATGAACTATTGACCTCTAGAGTTTTAGTGACTGTCCTAGGGTCTTCTTCACGAATGGTTTTGGAGCTTTCTCCAACATCCTTTGGGACATAGCCTATCCCGGCATATCGAGGCCAAACCACTGCCTCAATGGGATCCACAATACCTTGTAAATTGGTTCCAAGGCCTCCTCCTTCGTATCCCATTTTTCTCATCAACTTTAAGCCGATACAAGAAGCATGATGTTCAAGTGTTTCAAAAGAATCATCAGCATTAGTCAAGAAAGGAATTATACATGGTTTATTTACCTCCACCTCAAACTGGGACTCTTGGTCTGCTTCTTGAGATGTGTCCAGTTGTTCTTGGTGAGAAGGTTCAGTGGAAGATGCTTCTAGAAATCCTCCTTGGTTTATGGATGCATGTAGGTCATCTTCATTTGATTGAAAAAGTGTGCATGCATTTGCATTGTCATGCTCGCACCCATAACTGGTGAATTTGCCATGGTTACAAGATGCTATTATCACCATCTCATTCGTAGAGCCTTCCCCTATCTGCATATTCATGGCTTGCAACTGCTCTTGCAACCTTTGGTTCTCTTCTTCTACAACATGGAACAATGTATTCAATCCAACATTCTCCGCTTGAAGCATTTGGTTGAGCTCTTGAAGCTCATCAAACCATGATTTATTTGGTGACCTTGCCATCCTTAGCTTCAACACCTGCAATCAATATCAAGCCTGCTTTGATACCACATAATCTGAACCCGGGAGTGATAAGTTTCCAATACTTGGTTGTTTTGTCACTCCCTCAAAAGGGTCAGTAATAGTTCGTTTTACTTGAGCAATTTGCAATAAAAGGTAAAGTCGAAGTCTTATGTGCTTGAATTCGAAGTAACTGAAAACCTCTTTAGTCTTCCTTATGTGCAATATGTCATGCTTGACTTTAACATCCTATGTGTTGAAATTCATAAAGAAAAACAACATAAGAACATAATACACATAATGGATAAGACACTTCACTTGATAATAGAGTTCACCCTTGAAGTGGGCTACCTCTCCGGGTCACGCTCCAAAGCCTGACCGCTTTATTCTTCTCTATGTGATGATTTCTCTCCTTTACAAGTTGTAAGGCCAAAGTCCCTCTTTGGTGATGGCAACAAGAGATCAAAATGTGATCAGGAATGTATCAGCTTCACAAGTTCTCATACTCATGAGGCATCCATGATGTTTACATGGACATCATTCCCACATACTCAATACATAAAAAGATGAAGAATAAAATATGACCCCCATCAACATGGAGCCATAAAAAGCCTTAGATTTGCTGCTCAGATCCAAAACATAAATATGCATTCCATACAAAAGATCTCAAAACCCACGAGAATCAGAACTGCTTCATTGGCCACTTGTCTTGCAAGTGCCACAATTTCCCTGTCACATATAACTGATTGATTTGATGTGAAATAAGATCATAAACAAACAGATAGAAGGAATAAGCTAATCTTGCTGACTTACTACAACTTCTCTCTGCTCCTTTAGACCTATAACACGCATGCTATGCTGCAACAATTAATGAAAAAAAGCAGCATAATGAAAAGCATGCTTACATTGGCTTCTCCAACACTTATCTTGTTGATATGAATCTCTGCTGAAAAAACAGACATCGTCATTGAATTCACGTTGTCGAATTACCCAAAAATGATTGTCAAATCGTCTCCATACGAGTCAGACACTTTCAACACCAAGAGACACCTCTGCATCGGTTACCATGACATTGCATCTACAATAAATGACTCATTCTGGAGTTAAGCTTATGAATTTTTTCTCAGATCAGGAAAAAAACATCACCACTGCGTTCGTGGCATTATTTTACCTAAAAATGACTATATCCACGTCTCGATCCGAGTCAGGCACTTTCTGGACCCAAGAGGCACCCTCGCCTCGATTTGCGTTTCAAAATCCGTACAGTCCATACGGATTCTGTACAAATCATATGGGCCATAGAGGCATGCTTCGTGCATTGGTATGTGGCTCTGAATGCACACGCTATCTTGAACTCAGAACCGAAGGCCCCTTCTTATACAAATTCCGGGCGGTTATTTCATCAATGAATTCGTTGGCATATTGGTTGGCGGAGCTAAATCAAGACATAGACTGTTGGGGAGGTTCCAGGGTCAAATCCCACTGACTCCCTATTTTACACATGTACTATAACTGATTTTTGGCGTGCTTGCTAAAACTGGCGGAGGTTTTGGCAGACAGTTAAATGGCGGAATAGTTCTAAATATAGCAAGGAATATGCTATATTTGGTAGGCATGTGTCTATTGCATGGAGGATGGATAAGCTCCCAAGGCTAGTGGAGGTAGTGGTTGTATGGTGAAATATTGAACAAAGGATTGGGCCGAAGGCCGAGCCCTTTTCTCCACCAAATGAACCTTTTATTAAAGTTAAATATAATTTAAGTCATATGTCAAACAAGGAACAACATTTGGTGTAGTGGTTGGCGCATATGTGTGAGGCCTTTGGGCTGTTTGGAGGTTATGAGTTCGACTCCTGGAAATTCGAATAAAATTTTTCACATTCCAGCCATGGGAGGGGTGCCATGTGGCAGCCCATGACTAGGCCACGTGGCACCATATAATTGGTCCACATAAAACTGCCACTTGTCACAATATGATTCGCCAATGAAGTTGACATGTGTCATCACCGAACATGCCCATGTGTTTTCCACATCATATTGCCAACTCAGTTGTGCCACGTGTCACCCTTGTAATGGTGCCACTTGTCACTTTGACTTTTGCATGTTTGACCAAGTTTGACTGAACTTTGACCACTTATAACTTTTGATCCGTAACTCCATTTGATGAGCCATTTATGTAGTTGGAAATCTTGTGACACGCTCTTCGTGATCATGCCATTTTAATGAAGTTTTGGGAAATTTGAGTTTTTCCCTTTCTCTGCTTGTTGAGGCCATTCTGAGCCTCCTAGGATACTTCTGTGCATTCTGGGACACTTCTAAAACTTCTTTGATGTACCTAGATCCATCCGGGTCACACCTCCCAATTGAAAAGACCTTTGGTCCCCAAAATCCATTACATTAAGTTTCATGTCCATTGGACTTACAATGAGAAACCCTTACCCAAACTACCTCACAAGGCCTAACAATATCAACATGTGCCAAAAGAAAAGAAGTGATATCAACAATTATCACTTTTAGACAAGACCCTTCTATGGGGTCTGAATCACAACATGTGATTTACATATATGGCCACTCTCGACTAACTCAAAATGATTTTCCCCATTTGTTCGACCATTTTGCTGAACATGTCCTCTTTACCGAGTTGTGTTTTCTCTGGTAGTTGGTCTTCTCCTGGCGGCGGATTTTCTTGTAACACTGCCTGACTGACTGTCTCTCTTGAATATGTATGTCTGGTCTTCTTGTCCCTCTTTGGGCGTAGATCTAGATGTAAGGCCCAAACATGGATGATTTTAGGGGCTAAATTTCGCTCATGGGCTAATTTTCCATGGTTTGTCCAAAAACGAAATTCGCCATTTTAAAAATGATTTGCCCAAATTCTATAGGATAATATTATTTTACCTTAAAAATCGCCAAAATATTATAAAAACTATATAAAATCCTTATAAGTTTGAATATTTTTACAAAAATATCGCCAAACATTTATAGTTGACATATGGAGGATTAGTAATATTCACCAAGGTTTCTACATTTAAAACAAATTTCCATCCTTAAAATCATCCCTAGGCCCAACAAGTGGCCTCATGATGCCCAACTCTGCTACAATGGCTGCAGTAGCCTTTCTCCTTCGGAGGTGTATTCTCCCTACTCTTTTCGGTGTGTGGAAAGCAATTTGCCATCCTTGTCCTTCTCTTGGTTGCCATAACCTTCCTGCACAAGGTTTTCCTCTTCCAACATTGTGACACTACGTGGTTATTCAATCCACAAAAATTGCATGGTCTTTGATGCCAAAAGCTATGTTTTATATGATTAACATGCATATAATCAAATGGCATTTTAGAGTTTCGAGATTTCTTATACCTCGGTGAGTTTCCTCTGGAGTGAGATTGGAAAGAAGAGTTGGTCTCAACTTTGTCACTGTGATGCTGATATCTACCAGGATATGTCTCAAATCCTCGATCATGAGAAGTTGTGCTCTCGTCCTGCACTGAATCAATTCCATCTCTTGATGAACTGTTGACCTATGGAGTTTCAGTGACTGTCCTGGGGTCTTCTTCACGAATGGTTGTGGAGCTTTCTCCATCATCCTTTGGGACATAGCCTATCCCGGCATATCGATGCCAAACCACTGCCTCGATGGGATCCACAATACCTTGGCCATTGGTTCCAAGGCCTCCTCCTTCATATCCCATTTTTCTCATCCACTTTAAGCCGATGCAAGAAGCATGTTGTTCAATCTTTTCAAAAGAATCATCAACATTAATCAAGAAAGGAATTATACATGGTTTATTTACCTCCACCTCAAACTGGGACTCTTGGTCTGCTTCTTGGGATGTGTCCAATTGTTTTTGGTGAGAAGGTTCAGTGGAAGATGCTTCTAGGAATCCTCCTTGGTTTATGGATGCATGTAGGTCATCTTCATTTTCTTGAAAGGTGTGCATGTATTTGCACTGTCATGCTCGCACCCATAACTGGTGAAGTTTCCATGTTCATAAGATGGTCTTATCGCCATCTGATTCATAGAGCCTTCCCCTATATGCATCTTCATGGCTTGCAACTGCTCTTGCAACCTTTGGTTCTCTTCTTCCGCAACATGCAACAATGTCTTCAATCCAACATTCTCTGCTTGAAGCATTTGGTTGAGCTCTTGAAGCTCATCAAACCATGATTGATTTGCTGACCTTGCCATCCTTAGCTTCAACACCTGCAATCGATATCAAGCCTACTCTGATACCACATGATCTGAACCCATGAGTGATAAGTTTCCAATAATTGGTTGTTTTGTCGCTCCTTCAAAAGGGTCAGTAATAGATCGTTTTACTTGAACGATTTGCAATAAAAGGTAAAGTTGAAGTCTTATATGCTTGAATTCGAAGTGAATGAAAGCCTCTTTAGTCTTCCTTATGTGCAATATGTCATGCTTTCCTTTAACATCCTATGTGTGGAAATTCATAAAAAAAAACAACATAAGAACATAATACACATAATGGATAAGACACTTCACTTGATAACGGAGTTCACCCTTGCAGTGGGCTACCTTTCTGGGTCATGCTCCAAAGCCTGACCGCTTTATTCTTATCGATGTAATGATGTCTCTCCTTTACAAGTTGTAAGGCCAAAGTCCCTCTTTGGTGATGGAAACAAGAGTTCGGAATGTGATTAGGAATGTATCAGCTTCACAAGTTCTCATACTCATGAGGCATCCATGATGCTGACATGGACATCATTCCCACATACTCAATACATAAAAAGATGAAGAATAAAATATGACCCCCATCAACATGGAGCCATAAAAATCCTTAGATTTGTTTCTCATATCCAAAACATAAATATGCAGCCCATACAAAAGATCTTGAAACCCACGAGAATTAGAACTGCTTCATTGGCCACTTGTCTTGCAAGTGCCACAATTTATCTGTCACATATAACTAATTGATTTGATGTGAAAGAAGATCATAAACAAATAGATAGAAGGAATAAGCTAATCTTGCTAACTTAATGCAGCTTCTCTCTGCTCCTTCAGACCTATAACACACATGCTATGCTGCAACAATTAATGAAAAAAAGAAGCATAATGAAAATCATCCTTACATTGGCTTCTCCAACACTTAGCTTGTTGATATGAAGCTCTATTGCAAAAACATACATCATCATTGAATTCTTTTCATTGAATTACCAAAAAATGACTGTCAAATCGTCTCCATACGAGTCAGACACTTTCAGGCCTAAGAGACACCTCTTCCTCGATTATCGTGCCACTGCATCTGCAATAAATGACTCATTCTGGAATTAATCTGCTAAAGTTTTTCTCAGATCAGGAAACTAACATCACCACTGCATTTGTGGCATCATTTTACCTAAAAATGACTATCTCCATGTCTCGATCTGAGTCGGGCACTTTCTGGACGTAAGAGGCACCCTCGCCTCGATTTGCGTGTCAAAATACGTATAGTCCATACGAATTCCGTACAGGTAATACTAGGCCGTAAGGGCCCTATAGGCACACTCAACTCTCGTGCTTTGTGCACTGGTGTGTGGCTCTGAATGCACACGCTGTCTTGAACTCAGAACCGGAGGCCCCTTCTTATACAAATTCCGAGAGGTTACTTAGTAAATGAAGTTGTTGGCATATTGGTGGGAGGACCTAAATTAAGACATAGAATGTTGGGGAGGTTCCAGGGTCAAATCCCATGGACTCCCTATTTTACACATGTACTATAACTGATTTTTGGCACGCTTGCTAAAACTGGCAGAGGTTTTGGCGGGCGGTTAAACGACGAAATAGTTCTAAATATAGCAGGGAATATGCTATATTTGGTAGGTGTGTGTCTATTGCATGGCGGATGGATAAGCCCCCAGGGCTGGTGGAGGTAGTGGTTGTATGGCACACTATGGAACCAAGGGCTGGGCCGAAGGCAGAGCCCTTTTCTCCTCCAAATGAACCTTTTATTAAAGTTATATATAATTTAAGTCATATGTCAAACAAGGAACAACGTCTAGTGTAGTGGTTGGCGCATATGTGTGGGGCCTTTGGGCTATTTGGAGGTTATGAGTTCGAATCTTGGGGAGTTGAATAAACGTTTCCACATTCCAACCATGGGAGGGGTGCCACGTGGTAGCCCATGATTGGGCCACATGGCACCATATAATTGGTCCACATAAAACTGCCACTTGTCACAATATGATTCACCAATGAAGTTGACATGTGTCATCACTGAACGTGCCCATGTGTCTACCACGTCATCTTTCCAACTCAGCTGTGCCATGTGTCACCCTTGTAGTGGTGCCACATGTCACTTTGACTTTTGCTTGTTTGACAAAGTTTGACGGAACTTTGACCACTTATAACTTTTGATCCATAACTCCGTTTGACGAGTCGTTTATGCCGTTGGAAAGCTTGCGACAGGATCTTCGCGATCATGTTGTTTTAATGAAGTTTTTGAAACTTTGAGTTTTTCCCTTTCTCTTCTTGTTGAGGCCATTCTGAGCCTCCTAGGATGCTTCTATGCATTCTGGTACACTTCTGAAACTTCTTTGATGTTCCCTAGATCCATCCGGATCATGTAGTCTCAAGGATGTACCAAAAACAATCTCTAGTTTGAAATGTTCATCAATTGTATTAATGGTTGTAATCAATTATATTGGAGATAAAATTAAGAGAATGATAGCCTTGATCCTTGAAATATGGTAGTTAACAACAATGTAATGCCCCCCAACTTGACCAAGGGATATTACGGTGCGAAAAAATCACAAATACAGAATTTTTGCTATCTAATTAAATTCATTTACGATTAACTAATTTCTTGTAGCTTTCAACTACAAATTACAACCATATTTTTCTACTGTATATAACCATAAAAAATATGCATCTACAACATGCTAAACACACACATGAATGTAGTAAATAGTTCATTACAAAAACATCTATATCATTTACATTTACATAGATCATGCACAACAATTTAGCTCATAAATAAAAGACAGGAAATGGATAAACACATATATTTTAACTATGGTTATGAAACCAACTGCTTGGGACGGAAGTTCCACCCAACTGTAGTATGACTGTTCCAAATCTCAATAGCTAGTCATCGTCGAGATGAGGCTACTAATACACAAATAAGGGTGGTCTCTCACTGTCCACTCACACCTCAAAAAATCTCATAACCCACTGATATCTTCCTACAACTATCCTGATTTTCCACCGTCTCTCCTCCTCTTGAACTTTCCAAACCAAAGAATGTACCCCTTCACGTATCTCAGTCCCTCGGGTTTCCCATTCATTTATTAGTTTCTCTATGGCATAGATAACTAGGAATCGCTCAGCTGCGAATTCAAGGGAACTTGCTTCTAGTAAAACTCTTAGTAACCAACAAAAAACACTTGATGTTATGTTGCAACTTGCCTATGATTTCACTCCTCAAGCCTGAAAACCTAGTTCTTCAGTTTCCATATACAAATACACTCCAATATGCTCCATAATTCTCTAAAGTTCATCCTCCATGGCTGCACCAACTCCAATCTCTCTTCCTTTCTCTCCCCTTGCTCCTCATGCATAAACACTCATTGTGTAAAAATTGTTGTCCCTCAACCCATATTAATTTCCTCTCCTTTGGCTTGATTTCCTTACTCACACACTTCCCCAAGATGATTGTAATCAACCCCTATGTGCCAAACAACTTTGGGATGTGACTACTCACACCCACCCTCTTACATATATTCAATGATTGTATTTGGGAACACTCAATAAAAAATTGGGAGGTTCATATACAAATAGAAAATTTATGAAAATGGGTTGAATTAGTATACATAGGTAATTCCCCCTTGGACCTCTCTTGTCCATTATCCTAGACCCTTCCCTCTCTTGTGGATTAAGTCAGCCCCCATCTCTTGTCCACAACCCCTTAGCAGATGGCATCACAATTTATTATTATAACATAGAAATACAATTCACATATTACATTGCTTTGACTGTAGTCACAAATTATATCTACATGAGAATTAATTAAACCGGGAATTATAGTGGGGATGTTACAAACAAATTCAACTACTCTCTCAAAAAGGGTGTTTCAGTTTAAAGAATACCTCCAAAAAGATTTGGAAAATGATTAAATATTTTATAAAGAGGTACTGGGTACATTTTTAGCAAAGGTCTTAATTTTAAGTGATATACATAGGAGAGAACAAAATTTTCCTTCCAAGGTTCGTTTGAAAAAAAGTAATGCTTGTTGGTTGAAGAGAATTGAGTGCTTACAGGAAATTTTGTTTGAATGTGATATTATAAATACTAAAATAGGTGTTTTTTTTTCAAAACGTGTTGATTTGACTAAGGAATTGCATGGCCCACACTTAATTATGGACTCAATGCTCTTGTCAAAAGAGAAATTACAAGAGAAGTTGGATGTGTTGAAGGTTTCTTGGGCCAACAAATTTAATAACTCCATTGAGTATTTTGAAGAAGAAGAAGTAGAAATGTGGTTAATTCGGTACATGAACAAAAATGAAGATATTGAAGACACACTTCATCAATTGAGCCTTGATCTTAAAGAGCTACAAAATGAGTTATTTGAAACCAATACTAAACGAGAGATAATGGTTGCTCCTATGCAGGAGTATATTGAACATTGGTTAAGAAATGCCTTCGTTAAAATAACTGGAACATATCAACAAGAAGACGATAATACAATTATGCCACCTGTATCCCAATAAAAAACTATTAAAGATGCATAAACAAGTAAATAATGGTTCTGATCTTCCGTCATAGTATTTCTTTAATTTCATAGTCTGCATGAGCCTAATCCCAATTCTCTTTGAAGTACAATGGCATTTAATTTTAATGAAATTTATAGACATTACTACTTTTACAAAGACATCTATTATTTTTTGAGGTTCCCAGAGAACTATTCGCGACATTACATTAATGAATTCTCATACTTTTAATTTTAAGCATGAGATTTCAAATATGTCTCTATCCAAATATTTTTTTATCTTAATTGAATGATCATTTAAAGTTCTCTGCCATATGCAGTCCTTATATTCTTTCCTTTTTCTGAATAATCTGTTTTACTTTGTTGACTATGATGGAAATGTCGGTATGTGAAAATGTTTACTCTCTTGGTTTATAATCTTGTATTATAATGTGAGTATTTACTTTCTAGGAGATTCATGGTCCTTTCTCAGGTATTATTTGCATGTGAATATTTGTTTCAAGAATAAGCTCACTCCTCTCTCAAGCCCTTTTTATATTCTTGTATATTATTTAAATATAGAGGAGTACCACCTCTTTAAAAAAGTAGGGGGATTTATCAGTGTGATGTTATATTGAAGATCTTAAAAAATTATTTTAGATCAACAATACCCTAGATGATATATTCCCTTAATGAGATATCAAGATGTAATGAAATAATGAAAATGTATATAACACAAATATTGACTCCCAGAATCATGATTATTTATCACTACAAGATTCACATCATCGGGGGTTCAACTTGGAACTAAGAAACTACTTAATTCCCAAGATTTATATAAGGAAATTTGATGGTAAATATACTATAACATTAATATTCAGATGGAGTGATTCTTTGATCTATACCAAGTGCCAAATTTACAAAATGTAACTCTTGCATCCTTGTATTTAGAACCTAATCAATTTGTTTGAAACTCATGGATTTATGAAAAAAATGGATTCTATTGTATCTTATTCCATTTCTATGGATGAATAGATAGAAAATCATGAGGATATTAAGGGAAATAGATTGTTTAGTTAATTTAATAAATATCTATAAAAGAGGTCCAATTACAGAGCACATTCAACAATTCCAAAAACTAAGTCTCAGGATAAATAAATTCCATATGATAATTTGTTAGATCTCTTTCTGGGAACTTTAAAGGAGAGAATTCAAATGAGGTGTGTCTCTTCAAACCTAAATCCCTAGAGGATGCTTTCAGTGTGGAAAGGAAAGTTGAAAGTAAAAATATGGCTACTAGAAGAGTGGCAACTAATAACTATAGAGAGATCCTAACCTCACTCAACCTACATGGTTGAAACCTTAGCAGATGGACGAAAGAAGATAAAATGAACTATGTTGAACCCGAACATAATAGATCTAGATAAATGTGTTCAACCTGCAAAAAATAGATCTAGCTAAACAATAATACACACATTTGCAAAGAGAATTTGAGAAAGAAGAAGAAAGAGAGAAATAATGAAAGAATTCTCATTAACTGTTGTGAATAATGAATAATTTGCACATGATATAATCTGTATATCTCAATGAGTGCATGCTGGAGGAGAACCATTGCACCATAGTGGCGTTCTAGAGTGATATGGACACACACCAGTAGTTACGGGAGTGAACCACCACATAGTCTAGTCTCTCAAGAATTTACGAGAGTTAACTACCACCTAGTTGAGTTAACTAGTCAACTAGTCTTTAGTTAATTGACTGAACAAAGAGTAGTGAGGAGTTAACTCAGGAAATCAATGGTAATGTGTCATTATAGTGATATTAACAAGTAAAGTGTGCATTAGTTGGAGATGATCCCAATGTTTCATGGTGACAAAACCAATGCAACATCTAAACTCAACTCAACTAGTCAAACTGAAGTGTCAACTGAAATAAAATATTCTCTAGGTGGAATATTCTCCCCTAAAATATAGGAGACTGAATAATGAATAATTATGACTAATAAACAAGGAAAAAACTTAGGAAAAATAAATCCTAGGTGTGTGTGAATTAACTCCAATACCCCCCCTCGAACATCACTATGGTGAAAATAAAGAATGGGTCCCCGCAACGAGGCCATGTTAGGTACCCAAATACAAAAGATACACTGAAATAAAGTGAGGAAAGAGGGAAAATCTCATGGGAAAAACCCCTCTTGAAGGTACAATGTATGTGAAAAGAAGAAATATAGTTACTAGGAAACTGTGTCCTTCACTCCAAGATGACTTCGCAGAGAATGAAACTTCTACTCAGTGAAAGTATTGGTGAAGATGTCTATCGTCTATTCTACTGAAGGATATAAATGTAAGTCGATGATCCCCTCATGTACTAAGTCCCGAATGTAGCTCATGTGGATCTCGATGTTCTTCGACCACTTCCTCTAAACTGGATCTCTACAGAACTTCAGAGTGCTCTGGTTGTCACACCAAATGATGATCAGCTGATGAAACTGAATTCCCAACTCAGTAAGAAAATGTTGTAGCCACATAGCCTGAATGGTTATGTTAACTATCCCTTTGTACTCTTCCTCGGGTGAATATATATAAATGGAAGCTTGCTTCTTACTCAACCAACAGATAGGCCCAGAACCAATACTGAGTGAGTAACCAGATGTGGACTTGCGATCAATGCTATCGCCAACCTAGTCAGAATTAGTAAACCTAATGAGATCTAATGTAGAGTCTGCTGCATAATTAATCCCAAAGGTGATGGTTCTCTATACGTATCGAAGGATATGCTTTGCAGCCTTCCAATGTAGCTCATGCAACTCCTGCATGAACCTAGAAACTGCGCCAACTGGATATGAGAGGTCTGGTTAGGAGTGTGTAATATACAACAAGCTCCCCATTAGATTTTTGTATAGTGTGTTGTCAACCAGTGGAGTCTCCCCGCCATCCTCAAGTTTGACTCCTAATAGGAAAGGAGTCGGAGCAGACTTGTAGTATATCATGTGAAATCTCTCAAGGAGATATCGTGCATACTTGACCTGAGACAGTTTGATGCTTGATGCATCCTGGCTGATCTCAAGTCCAAGGAATAAGTGTAGAGGACCCATGTTTGTCATGGAAAACTTGTCATGTAGAATCCTCTTGACTGTAGAAATCATTGAAGTTGAGAAACCGTTGATCAACAAATCATCAACATACAGAACTAAGAGTAGAAGTGAATCAACTATCTTGAGCATGTAGACATTCGAGTCTAATTTAAAATGTACAAAGTTCTGTGAAGCAGGTAGGAGTCCATCTTTCCATACAATGCCCTCGGAGCCTGCTTCAGTTGAAAAAAAAAATATGAGACCTACATAAATTCCTGGGGCTGATCCATGTAGATCTCCTCAGAGAGATCACCATGAAGAAATGCATTCTTCACGTCCATCTGATGGAATTCCCATCCCTTGGCTACCACAATTTCAAGTGCCAATTGTATGGAATCCATCTTCACCACTAGAGAAAAGGTCTCATCATAGTCAATACCATGCACCTACTGAAATCCTTTGGAAACAACCCTAGCTTTTAATATGCTAATCTTTCCATCCGCTGCGCTCTTATTCCTATAGACCCATATGCATATGAAAAGTTTCAGAAGGAAGGGGAACCAGATCCCAAGTCTGGTTCTCGAGGAGGGAGTTATACTCCTCCTGCATGGAGTATTCCCAAAAGGGATTTCCAACAGCCTCACCATAAGACTATGGATCTGAATACTGAACCAAGAAAATATTCCTAGAGGGAAATGGTTCAGTGTTAGTGATTGCAATAGGAGGCTCCTCGAAATTAGATCAAGTCCTCCTAATATTGGTTGTATCACCAACGAGATCCCCTACATCCTGAGTAGTCTGTGCCCACTTGTGCCTCTGCTATGGCTATGCAACTACATCTGGATGCTTTGACTCTGCATTTGACTTTACTGAATTTGAATCTGAATCATCTTAGTCCTATGAATCATAAATCTCATCTAAATAAGAGACAACATGTGCATGTGCATCATCTTGGAAAGGTAGAAGAATGAAGGTGTCTTCATGCAACTGTTGAGGTGCATGTGATACACTTTCCTCGAATTGGACACTTCGCTCAATGATGATCCAGTATGAGGAAAGATCAATAAGCCTATATCCCTTCACACTGTCGAGGTATCCAACAAAAATGCACTCAGTTCTCTGTGGATCAAGTGCCTTCCTCTTTTCAGAGGGAATCTAGGCCCATGCACATGAATCGAAAATGAGAAAGTGGGTCACTTCCGGTTTGAGGCCGCTCTAAGCCTCGTCGGGGGTCTTATCCTTGAAATATCTACGGGGATATCTATTTTGGATGTATGTTGCACAATTAAGTGCTTCATCCCATAGTCTCTATGGTAGTGAATTTGCATGCAGCATGCAAGATGCCATCTCCTTTTTCTATTTTTTTGCTCAACAACTCTGTTTTGCTATAGAGTATAGGGAACTGTGTGCTACAACTGAATCCCTACCTCATGGAAAAGATTATGGATCTCATGATTTACATACTCTCCCCCATTATCATTTTGGAGGACTTTGATCTTCTTTTCGGACTGTGTCTCGACCAAGGATTTGAAATCTTTGAGGTGTTGAAAGACCTTGGTTTTTTTCCTGAGAAAGTAGATCCATGTAAAACGTGAGAAATCATCAAAAAAAATGAGAACAAACCTCACTTTTCTGATGGATGGATGTGGAAAAGGACCCATAAGGTCACTGTGGATCAGATCTAAAGGTGCAGAAGCTCTCTGAGAATTTCCTTTTTCAAATTTCTCTTGAGGGTGTTTTCCAAAAACACATCCCTCACATACTCCCTTGGATAAATGGATGTCTGGTAGAGCATCTGTTAGAACCCTATATAATAGGGAATCAATGTTATGAATGATGTTTATATTTCCAGGCACATGTGTTCACTCACGACGCTTGGAGAAGGCAGCAAAAAGCACACGACACTGACCAAGAATACAATGAGTACCTGCACGCGAAGTTCAAAGCAAGTTTTGGTGCATTTTTGGCGAAAAAATTGTGAAGTGGTTTGAATGACAAAATTTTTACTCTTGTTGGTCAAATGTAAGGTTGGGTTCTATAAATTATCTTTGGTGAAATGAGAAAAAATTTGCCCTCGGCCTGTGTGCAGGGTTTAGTTAGGTTTATCAAAATATTTTGACAAAATTTTTGGCAAAAAATTATATTGGCCTAAGGCCAACACCCGAACAATCAACACACAAGTCAATGCCATCTCATACACCAACAACCAACACACAAGCAAGCACCAGTGCCTAACTCCAGAGTATATCCTTGGGCTCATGTCATCAAGTGCATGTTGCAAACATGCAAATATATAAAGGCTGTAAAATCCCTTCTCCTCGTGAATGTGGGATAATGAGCTCAGAAAACCTAAATATATAATACGCAGCTATAAACCCTCGGCCAGGTTTTTAAATTAGTTTCAAGGTGTCATTGGCTGGGAGCCATGCATATGCACCAACAACATCCAAGATCCAACGCTCCAGCTCCATGCACCTGGGACCACAACGCGCGAGTCAAAGGGAAAAAGAGACCAAGGCCGGTTTGATATATCAGATTGACAGATGCGAACGAGGTGAACTGCATTGTATTGGAGCCACCACCTGTATGAATACAGGAAACACATTGAGAAGGACCTCAGCGCTAGAGAGGAGATTCCAACCTGTACAAATGCCAGAGCCAACTATTAATGAGACAATACAGATATTGAAAGGTTTACGTGGGAGATATGAGATTCATCACAATCTTCGTTATACTGATGAGGTTTTGATGGCAAGTGCAAAGTTGTCGTATCGATCTATCAGTGGTCGTTTCCTTCTAACAAAGCTATTGATCTCATTGATGAGGTTGGTTCTCGAGTACTCCCTCACCATGCACAGCTTCCTGAAGAAGCTAGATAACTTGACAAAGAAACTCAGACCAATTACAAAAGAAAAGAATGAATCTTTTCGGAGCCAGGACTTTGAAAAGGCTGAGAGTGAAGCAGGATTGGGTCAATGAGGATGATGTTCTTCATTGTACAAAGGAAGGAATGGGTTGTAAGGAGAGAGTCAGACCTGTGTGAGAGGTCTCTACCTGTTGTTTTATTTTCATTGTTGGACTGTGGGTTATGTACTACCAGAGAACCTTTTTTCTTCTCTGTAACTTTTAGATGATCAATTCAGAGATGTGCAAACTGTTCACAGGATTCCTATGTAGAAAAGTTGGTGGTGTTCTTCTTTGTTAATGTATTTCCCGTCTTTACAATTTGTTTTCATTTCTTATTACCAGAAGGAAATTAATAGGGGCAGAATTTATTATCAGATACTCTGCCTCTCAGCTTGTGGTGATCTTTATGTTTATCTTCTAAAGGCTAGTTCAGGAATTCTTAACTGCTCCTGTGCCTAGTTTTTTCCTCACCTATTTCTCCTCTCATCCACGCCATTAAAACTTAAATCGATCCAATGTTTTTTCTACCTTGCCCTGTGTAACAGTCTTGTCCAGATCTGAGATGTGAATCACTTTTAATCGCAGACCCCATTTGCCCAATGGCTCCCTTTGCTGTCCCAAACTAACCATCTCAAAATCAAAAACTTTGTATTTTCCTTGCTTTTATAGCTAGCCTAACATCAGTCCTATTACAAACAAAGTTAAATATAATAGAGAGATCCCTCTCTGAGTCTTGGAGGGATAGATCCAAGACTCGAAGCGGTTTGAGGTTACCTTTGTGATTGCCTCAACAGCCTTAGGCAAATTACAGAGTGCTAACACCATCAACCAATATTTTCTTGCTAAGATGTTGCATGTATCTAAAATTCAAATTTCCAAACCTTTCATGCCATATCCTACTACTTTCATCAACATTAGTAACTAGTAAAGCAGAATCAGGTTCAACGAATTCAAAAAATATATACAATCTAGACTGATGATTTACCTCAACAGTAGCAACCCTAGAGTTGGTTTGCATGTCATAGATGTCCACAGAATTTGGTATGAATATGAATTTATTTCCGGTGCTAGAATTCTTCATCCGATACATGGAGAGAAGGTTGATAGAAAGTTTGGGAACATGCAACACATTCTCGAAGCTTCCGTTGGTGAGTTCAATCCTTCCTTTTCTAGTGACATAGACAAAAGATTTGTCCCCCATCAGAATAGGAGGAACTTTGCATGCATCCAGTGAAAAATAGACTTCTTCTGAGGAAACCATGTGATGTGATGCTCCTGAATCTATGATCCAAGCATTGGGAGAGGAGTTGATTTCAATCAAGGCATGGCTAGAATTTCCTTTCTTGGAATTCAGATCTTTTGGCTTCTTATTCTTTGCACCCTCGGGGATGCGATCTCCAAGGTTTTTTTTTATGAATTATTCGAGACATCAGATCTATTTGATTTTTCATGCATGCATATTCTAAATGGAATCCTTTGTGACAGTATGTGCATTTATCCCCTTTTCTTCTCTTTTCCCCTTTGGATCCGGAGGCATCAGTGAAGGGTTTTGTGTACCCTTCCTTCTTCAAATGTGCATGATATATCCGTTTATCTCTATATTTAGATTTCTGATATCTATGGCTGTCATCATGAATAGTGAGTGCATGTGCCCTTGGGCCTTTGATTGTGCTCATGTTAATGAGCTTGGTTTGCTCTTGTGTCAGTGATTCGATAAAGTCCTCAAGATAAGGCATCTTGTAGGTGGCTCCAGAGGTGAATCTGATAGAATGGAATGTGGATACGAATAAAAATAATTTAGTACCAATCTTGGAGAGAATGCTGAGAACCATTTGTTTCTCCTCCTTCAATTTAGCAACCCTGCAAGCTTTGAGTTGCGACAGTAAATCCTTGAATTTTGTAAAGAAATATTGGATATTATCGAAGCTTTTTGGATCCAATGTGAGAATCTCCACCTCCAGCATGTGTCCCCTCATATCATTCTATTTTCCAAAGAGACATTCCAAGGTGGTCCAGGCTTCATTGGGAGTCTTACAGGAAGATATGTGAAAAAGGAGATAGAGAGAAATAAGACTGCAAATTGTTCCGAGTGCCTCATCCATGCGATTTAAATAGTTGGATTTTTCTATGGCTGATGTCGGTTCTTTATATGGATTCAAGTTTAACCTATACAACCCTCTAGTTCAGATATGTATGGCTATTTTCTCCTTCCATGTAAAATAGTTGTAAGGTGTAAGAATGAATTCTTTTGGGAAATCCATCTTTCCGCTGTCTTCAATATTTTGTACTTGCAAAATTTTTTGGTGTAGATTTTTCTTAGCAGTACGTTGGATCTGATACCATGTAAATGTGTTGAACCTATAAAGAATATGTCTGTATAAAAAATAATACACACATTTTAAGAGAGAATTTGATAAATAAGAAAAAGGAGAGAAAGAATGAAATAATTATCATTAACCATTGTGAATAATGAATAATTTACACATGATATACTCTGTATATCTCAATGAGTGCACACTGGAGGAGAACCAATGCACCATAGTGGTTGTATAGAGTGATATGGACACACACCAATAGTTACAGGAGTGAATTTCCACCTATTCTAGTCTCTCAAGAAGTTACGGGAGTGAACTGCCACCTTGTTGAGTTAACTAGTCAACCAGTCTTAAATTAAATGATTGAACATAGAGTAGTGAGGAGTTAACTCAGGAAATCAATGGTAGTGCACTTGTATGGTGATAATCCCAAGGAAAGTGTGTATTAGCTAGAGATGATCCCAATGTTCATGGTGACAAAACCAATGCAACATCTAAACACAACTCAACTAGTCAAACTGAAGTGTCAACTGAAAGAGAATATTCTCTAGGTGGAATATTCTCCCCTAAAATATAGGAGACTGGATAATGACTAATTTTGACTAATAAACAAGGAAAAACCTTAGGAAAAATAAATCCTAGGTGTGTGTGAAGTAACTCCAACAATTTTTGGTGATTCCATTTGTCCTTACTAATGCACCTTCAACATTTCAAATGTTGATGAATTTTTTATCTAGGTGGATATTGGTGGCCATCCACCTTTTCCAACTGGCTCAAAACAACTTTCTAGAAATTTTGATAATTTACTATTTTTAGCAGTGTTTCGGGTCCTAAACTTCCGGAGCTATTTTGAGGCCGTAAACGACATTTTTTGGGGTATGTTGCGATCGTAAAATTTCATCCTAAAATTCTGTGCAACTGTTGTATTCCTCAGATAGATCTTTCCAATGGGATATCATACGCCTAAAACGGAGATCGTATGCAAAAGTTACGACCCCAGGAAGCTGATGTACTGACTTACCCAAACGGGGCCCACATGACTTTTGGTGCTTCATCTCCTAGGGTTAGGTTTTTGGATGTTTAGGTTTTTTGAAACTCTTGTTTATTATAAAAATGCCTTCAGAGCCTCATTGTAATCATCTTCTTGTGAATGAGCGCAACCGCCACATCTCTTCTCGGAGATAAGCCGCCACCATTCCAACAAGCTTGTTTTCTGCTGCATTTTATAGTTTCAACTTATTTCCTTATTGAATAGAAAACTAGTTTTACTATATCTCTATTATTCTGTGTTAACCATCTGGTAATAATCTGTAGTCATTTCATTCTACTCATAAAATCCAGATCAGTGGTATCATAGCGGTATTCTCCTTTTCATCTTAATGCATGTCCCCAACAAGGTCGGAGTACAAAGATTTGGGTCTTGAGCTTGTTTCTCTTGAGGACAAAATCTCTCGCACACCCAAGCGACCTCTCATGGAAGAAGAAAATAAATATGATGGGACACGAGATCCTTTCAAACTATTGATTAAGGAATCCCTTATGCAACAGAGGAATGAGATGATGGATAATTTTGCGCAAATCCTTCGGCGACTACCAACAGGGGACGCATCTTCTTCGAGAGAAGGAACCACCCCCTTCAAGGTATAAATAAACTTTGATATTCCTATATTTGAAGGTCATATAGACGCATATGCTGTAGACAAGTGGTTGAATCTACTAGAAGGGTATTTCTCTGTCCATAACTTTTTGAATAGAGAAAAAATTACTTTTGTGCTCCTCAAAGACGTTCCCCATGTCAAAGATTGGTGGGAAACTTTCTGTGAGCAAAAGGAAACAGAGGAACCCTCATTATTTACTGTCACAACCACCTGGGAATCCTTCAGGGATATTATTAAGGAACAATACTACCCTATAAGAAGTTATGACGACTTGTATACCAAATGGACCACACTGCGGCAAGAAAGAGACCAAGCAGTGCCAGATTTCACAAATATCTTCCATACCTTGTGCACCAAGATGGGTATCAAAGATTTAGACAAACATGTGGTGCTCAAGTATCATGGTTCTCTGCATAGATACATCCATATCGAAATGGAATTTCTAGACATATCATCCTTGGGCGCGACCTACCGATATGTCATCAAAATCGAGCAGAAGCTCAAACAAAAGACGCGACAATTTGGGTCGGGGAAACCCTCAAAAAAAATCCAGGAAAGGGAGGCTCCAACCCACATAGCGAAGGAAAAATCAAAGATGGACAGTATCAGGACAACCAGTCCAAGCCTTAAGTAAAGAAGGACACCAGAAAGACAAAGAAATATATCGGGAAGTGGTGCAACTTCCATAAGAGCCCTTGGCATAACACTAATAACTGTCGCTCAAAGCAGACACTGGTGGCCAAAGTGAAATCCTCTGAATCAGATGCAGGTTTTGACTCTGAGTTAGAACCAGAAAGGGGAAGACAAATCATTGACGCAGAACCCAGTGCCACCGTTTCTACCACTAAGCTCTATCATGGTGAACCAAACGAGCTAGAAGAATGAGAGCACCTCTTCCATTCACAGATGTGGGTAAAAGTCACCCCACTACAATTCATCATTGATAGTGGTATCCAGAAGAACCTCATCTCAGCAGAGGTCATCAAGCGGATGGCCCTGCCGACAACGTTGCACCCACAACCCTACACCATTGGATGTCTCCACCAAGGAAGCGATCTCCACATTATCCAATAGTTTCGACTGTTGTACGACATCAAGCCCTTCAAAGACAAGCTATTGTGTGATGTTTTTCCTCTCGAAGTTTGTGATCTTTTAGGCCAACCTTATTTATGGAAACGTCATGTTGTATATGAGTCTAGGCCTCGTAGTGTTATTATTGCTTTGAACAAGAAATTGTATAGGATACTCGAGGTTGTCCCACCTAGTGTTATTTCCTTGATCTCTGCTAAGAAATGCAGGAAGGTCATCTCTTAGATGGGGAAGTTTGTCTTCTTCATGATTCTCTCTTAGAATGAGAGAAAAATCATAGCCACATCCAGAGTCTTTGTGACTGAGCTCTCCACACACCAGAAGCAAGTAGATAAGGTCATGGAAGAATACTCGGATATCTTCTCCTCACCTACCGGGGTACCTATGCACTGCCAAGTCAAGCACCCCATCGATATGACCCCCAGCACACCGCTTCCCAATGGGCCAATCTATCATCACTCTTTGTTAGAGAATGAAGAGATCAAGCGACAGATCCAAGAATTGTTCCACAAGGGGAACATCTGTCCTAGCTCATCACCTTGCAGGAGACCAATTGTGCTGGTACAGAAGAAAGATGGAACCTGGTGACTTTGCATTGATTATTAGGCTCTGAATAAAATCACAGTCAGAAACCAGTACCCGATTCCCCGAATCAACGACCTCCTTGATCAAATCATGGGGGGGAAATACTTCAGTAATATTGATCTGAAGTCTAGATACCACCAGGTCCGAATAGAACAAACAGATGTATGGAAGACTGCCTTCAACTCAAAGGAAGGCCTTTTTGAATGGTTGGTCATGCCCTTTGGTCTGAAAAACGCTCCAACCACTTTCATGAGGATGATGGACGATATCCTGCGACCATTCACTAATACTTTTGTAGTGGTGTATCTTGATAACATTCTCATTTACAACAAGACTTGGGTTGAACACTTGCAGCATATTCAGCAGGTTCTGCACACACTGAGGCAGCACAAGCTATACACCAACTTGGAAAAATGATCCTTTGGCATGGATAGGGTCCATTACCTAGGCTACATCATTGATCAACATGGTGTACATGTGGATCCAACCAAGATCCAAGTCATCCATGACTGACCAGCCCCAACCACACTCACTGAGCTTCAGAGATTCTTGGGCATTGCCAATTTCTACCGCAGGTTTGTGTTGGGATTCTTCCATATTGCATGGGCCCTTAGCCAAATAACTAGGGGCGGTGTTAAGGTGAAATTTGTGTGGGGTCAGCCCCAATAACAAGCGTTCAATGATTTGAAGCAACGCTTTTGCTCAGCCCCAGTACTTTCACTACCAGACCTACACCAGCCCTTTGAGATTGAGACTGATGCTTCAGACTATGCTGTGGGTGTTGTTCTCATGCAACACGACCACCTCGTGGCCTATCATAGTGCGACACTATCATATGTTGTCTGTAAGTACCCTAATTGTGACAAAGAAATGTATTCCATTGTGAAAGCCTATCACCAGTGGAGACATTACATTCTTGGGAGGGAGACAATCATCCACACTGATCATAATCCACTATAGTTCATGCAGACACAAGGAAAATTGCAGAATGACCACCATCCAAAGTGGTCCACATACTTGCAACAATTCCACCTCAACATAAAGTATAAAATAGGAAGCACCAACCGCGTCTCTAATTCCCTCAACAGACCACCAGTATTGGCACTCACCACAGTGCTAGACTCATGCGGCCATGAGAACTCTGGATGGCCCCAACTCTATGAGATAGACCCGAACTTCGCCACCACCTACCAAATGTTGGGTGCAAAGTCAGTTGTCGATAATTTCCATATTTAGGATGGGTTGTTGTGTCGTCTGGGCCATATATGTGTTCCCTTAAGTAAGAGAGCGAAGCTAATTTGGGAAGCCCACTACAGTCGGGTGGCAAGACACTTCGACGTCGAAAATATAGTGGCGATTCTACAAAAACATTTCTACTGGATGAAACTTTGACAGGATATCAGCAAGTATATCAGGTCTTGCATTGCCTACGCTATTGCCAAAACAACCACTAAGAAATAGGGCATGTACACCCCTCTTCCTACTCCTGACAAACCATGGGAATCCATCTCAATGGACTACATGTCGGGCCTCCCATCCACCAAGCAGGGAAATGACTATGTTTTTGTGGTTGTCGATCTCTTTTCTAAGATGGTGATTTTGGTTGCTTGCAAGAAGAGAATCACAGCAAAAGCCACTTCCAAGCTCTTCTTTATGAGTCTGGGTAAATTTTGGAATCCCACAAACCATTGTCTCAGATCAGGACAGTCGATTTCTCATCACATTCTGGTCAAGCCTCTAGTCACTGTTGGACACCAATCTCACCAAATCCATGGCCTTCCACCCCCAGAAAAATGGCCAAACCGAGGTCATAAATCGAATGATCATGCATATCTCGTGCATGTATAATTCCATGCATCCTCACACAAGGGATGAGAGTCTTCCCTATGTCCAACATAGCTACAACTGAGCCCTGCATAGCTCAACAGGCCACACCCCCTTTCAGGTGGGGTTGGGATTCCAACCATTGGGTCCCATAGATGTTTCATTTCCCCTTGCGGTCACCTCAACTGACTCCTCTCCTACTCCAACTAAGGTTGAAAAAGCCACCCGGTTCATTGAGAGGATCTAGCACATCCGCCAATAGGTTCAGGATATCCTATAGAAGTCCAATGACAAGTACAAGTAGCGCCATGATCAACATTGGGTTCCACATAAGTTTCAGGTGGGCGACAAAGTTTGGTTGCACTTGCAGAAAGAACGCCTTACAGGATCCCATCAGAAGCTTCGCCCACTCCATTATGGATCGTACACCATCACCATGGCTGTGGGGTATAATGATTTTGCACTCAACATTCCTCCTTTCCTTTTCCTACACCCAGTGTTCAACTTGGACCTCCTTCAGCCTTATTTCCCACCATTATTGGACACCTCAAACATAACAGAACAACTGACACCAACAGAGCTCAACCCCGACTGCATACAACAGGAATCCAATGATCATATTGTGGACACACCGATCAAGGGAACTCGACAACAAAGGATCCAGCTTTATCGAGTTGTCAAAGCAGGGCAGCTCCTACACCAAGGCAAGTGGCTCACCCAGGGCCAAATTCAACATAAATTTCCTCATCTAATGGGGGAAATCAATGCGATGGAGACCATTTCTTCCTAAATATGGAGGTTTGATCCAGGGGCATATCTGTGGCCACCCACCTTTTCTAGTTCGCTCAAAAAAACTTTCTAGCAATTTTGATAATTTACTATTTTTAGCAGTTTTTTGGGTCCTGAACTTCCGGTGTTGTTTTGAGGCCCTAAACGACGTTTTTTGGGGTATGTTGTGGATGTGCAACTGTTGTAGTCCTCAGATAGATATTTCCAATGGGCTATCATACGCCTAAAATGGAGATCGTATGCAAAATTTATGACCCCGGGAAGTTGATGTATTGACTTACCCAAACGGGGCCCAAATGACTTTTGGCGCTTCATCTCCTAGGGTTAGGTTTTTGGATGTTTAGGGTTTTTGAAACTCCCATTTATTGTAAAAAGGCCTTGAGAGCCTCATTGTAATCATTTTCTTGCGAATGAGCACAACCGTCATATCTCTTCTCAGAGATAAGCCGCCACCATTCCAGCAAGCTTGTTTTCCGCTGCATTTTATAGTTTCAGCTTATTTCCTTATTAAATAGAAAATCAATTTTATTCTATCTTTGTTATTCTGTGTTAAGCATATGGTAATAATCTGTAGTCATTTCATTCTTCTCATAAAATCCGGATCAATTTTATTTTCAAAATATTCCTCAGAAAATTTGTGTTAGTAATTTTTTATGATATACTAATCTAAAACAAAATATTTTGAAGAGAATGTACAAAAATTTGACATGGTATTAAAACTATTAGAAGAGAAACAACTATATGCAAAGCCTTCCAAGTGTGTCTTTTGGCTTCAAGAAGTTGAATATTTGGGTTATATTGTATCTCATAAAGGTGTCAAAGTGGACTCTAACAAAAGTAAAGCTATGATGGAACAACCAATTCCCAAAACCTTGAAGAATATTAGAGGATTCTTAGTATTGATGGGATATTACCAAAAGTTTGTCAAGAATTATGGTCAAATAGAAGCACCTCTAACAATGTTATTAAGAAAGGAATAATTTTCTTGGAATTAAGAAGCAACCAAAGATTTTGAAAAACTTAACGAGGATATGTGCATAACTCCTATATTAGAGGCGTATGAATTCACAAAATCCTTTATTGTGGAGTGTGATTCCTCAAGACATGGAATTAGTGTAGTTTTAATGCAAGAAGGAAGACCCACTTACTTTTAAAGTAGATAGATTAAATAAAAGAACTTACTCAAATCCATTTGTGAAAATGAAATGTTGGCCATATTACACGTAGTTAAGAAATGTCACCCTTACCTAATAGGAAGACACTTCAATGTAAAAATAGATCATGATGGTTTGAAATACTTCTTGGAACAATGATTATCTTCAAAATAGAAACAAAAATGGGTTACAAACATGCTAGGTTATGACTTTGAAATTATATACAAAAAGAGAAACAAAATATGGTGGTAGATGCACTTCCAAGGAAAGAAGAAGACACAAAGGATTTACTTGTTAGGATATTTAGACACTTAGAGTTTAATTAAGATAAAATTGTTCTAATGTTTCATTATGTAAAATTTTGTTTCTTTAGTACGAATTAATATGAATTTGTAGTTAGGAAATCTGATGATCACAATATGTTCCTGGCATAGAGTAATATGACGGTTCATATTCTTCTCGATCTTAACGGCTACATTAATGCATGTCTTAACACCCAATTATTCCATGATATCTATTTAAAGAGAATGGAGGACCATTTGTCAATGATTGATTGTGATAAATTCTCTTCTAAATCTCTCTTTAATGTTTTTCTTTTGCATTAATAAATTTCTCCAAGTGGCCACATTGGTTGGGGATGTGGATGTTTCCACGTAGAGTTTTACCACATCAAAAAATAGGCATTTTGATATTTGATTTGGTTGTGTGAGTGGTTACTAAAGGTCTTAGTCATCTATTGGAATACCTGTGTTGTCAAACATGATATCAGAGCGCATTTGAAGACCCACACTCGTTGTAGATCGAGATCATGAAGCCATATTTTTGTATCTCTGTTTTCTATCATCTTTTGTACATTTTTGGGATAAAAGGATTGTTCCAATACGTTTGGAGCACTCATTTCAGTTAGGAACACCTTTTGTTTCACTCGAAAAGGTTTCCATTTTCCCAATATATGACCATTTCAGTGAGATCCAAAGGTATAAAGCTTGAATATGCCCTGTTTAAATTTTTGCAGAGATAATATTTTGGTTTTCTATTTTTTTATTTATGGGTTGTTTCACTTTTTGATCTATGTATGCTCTTTACCCTATGCCATGTGCAATCTCAAAAAATCAAAAACAAATAAAAAAGGGTTTTCCTATCTGCGTATGCTCTTTTCCATGCACTATGTAATGAAACCGAAGGAATATTTTCATTTTCTGAGTAATCTAACCAAAATATAACCCTTATTGTTGTCGAGAAGCAAAATTTGTATTCTTGTGTGAAAAGAGTTTTTATGAGTATTCTATCCAAGGTCATCTTCACCATCATCATCATCATCATCAACAAAAACAACAACAACACCAACAATCCTTCTTCTACGCAATATAATATGTTTTGTACTAGCTCTCTTGGTTAAAAGTTGCTTTATTAAGTAATAGGTCTTGAGTTTAAGTCTCTCTTTTTTTACTTTTTTTCAAAAAGTTCATGGATCCATTGTAAAGTGCATTTAACTTAAATTATAAAAGTGAATCACTATAAGTAGATTCAATATTTTAAGTTATTTATTTTGCATGCAATTTTAATTTATAAAGTAAATTCATTGTAAAACGGATCCCCGTTTATTCTATAGAATTGGATCACTTCATAAGAAACTTATTTGTAAAAGTGAGGTTATTAGAAGGAGCAGTATCACCACATGTACCAACTTCTACTTATTTATGCCTTTTTTCAAAAGGGCATAACTTTCACATCCGAAGTCCATTTTCAATGCCGTTCTTTTTTAGACAACCTATTTTTTCGAGAGATTTCCATCCATACCATTAGTTTCAATGTTTAAATCCATATTCTTTGCATATTTAATATGGATTCTCCCAGTGATATTTTTCTTACCAACACCAACTACTTCCAATGGAAATCCGATAATGAGGATTTATTAATAAGTAAGGGATTGTACCAAATTACCTTGGGAAAATAAAAAGAACCCACTAATGATGACAAGTATGAAAAATTGATCAATAGGAATGATGAATCCCGTGGACTAATCAAAATTTCCATCTCTCCCAATTTAAAGTTTCATCTTAAACAAATTAATGCACCCAATGAAGCTTGGGAAAATATTTAAGCTATGCTTGGTAAACATAATATTATTCAAGCTCACCAGTTGGAAAATCAGTGAATGACTTTAAATCCAAATGATTTTCCATGCAGTGAATATTACTTATCTAAGTTCAAAACACTTAGAATTTTGTGAATAGAGTACCAATTATATCTAAAGGAAGATCAAGGTATATATTTTGTTCTTTCTAAGCTTGGTAGTGCATATTATGCTTTTTTATCTAACTTTTATGCCACTAGAGAAGCTATAGGGATTTCTTATAAAGAACCCTCTCTTGAGTCATTTTGTGATTCTCTAACTTGAGAGCAAGATAAGATTATGCAACTTGGATTGATTAGCACTATAGGTAAATCCAAAAAATCCTTAGTGATCTAGAAGAAATATAAATCCAAGAATCCCACGAAGAATCATCCTCACCACAACAACAAGATAAAAAAAGGTCCCAAATCCTCTCAGCTAGCTTCCTCTCCTAATGGTGACAAAGGAGAAAAATATAAAAATAAGAATACTGGAAGAGGTTGCAACTTTTGTGGGAAATATGATCATGTGGATTCCAAATGTTTTAAGAAGATGGAAGCTTTGGAAGCAACGATGAAGAAAAAAAGCATTAGTATTGATTCTTCTTCTTCTAACTCTTCTTCTCATGGACATGCACTTTCTTCTTCTGGTTTTTCCTTCAATGAAACTTCTACTTCTTTTTCTAATGAGTGGATTATTGATTGCAAAGAATATTGTCATATGGCTAAGGTGAAATCCATATTTTCTTCTTTAAATGAATGTAACACCAAGAAAATATTTGTTGGAGATGATATATCTCTTAGTGTTGTAGGGTTTGGAACAATTCAGGTAGATAATGGTCATTTTGGTGATGTATTATGTGTTCCAAGTATTTATTGCAACCTTGTATCAGTATAACAGATCACTCATTTAGTTGATGGTAAAACCATAGAGTTTCACCTCACCAAGTTTTAAGCAAGGATTTAAAATATCCTAACCATGTCTTCACAACTGGAATTGCTAATGATATTACTAGGTTGTACAAGTTTGAAAAATTTGGGTCATCATATTTTCCATCATTTTTTGTTGGTCATAGTGATGACTTGAGCAAACTTTGGCATGAGAGGTTTGGTCATCGAAACTATTTCTCATTGCAACAACTATGTAATCAACATATGGTGATTGGTTTTCCTCTCGTTTCTTGTAGAGATGGTGTTTGTTCCAATTGTGTTCTTGACAAACATCATCACGATCATTATGACAAACATGTCTATTGACACTCCTCAAACCCTTTGCATATTGTTCATAGTGACTTGTGTGGTCCACTTTCTTCTCCTTTTTTTTCTTGGTACAATTTTTTCTGAACTTTCATTTATGAATTCTTTAGATGCACTTGGGTTTACTTCTTAAAACTTAAGAGTGAAGTGTTTGACAAGTTTTTGACCTATAAGAACCTTGTATAAAAACAATCTGGCCATCAACTTCAAATATTGAGAACAAATAATGGAGGTGAATATGTGAACACTAATTTTACAAGTTACTACACTACACATGACATCCAAATGCAACACATTGTTCCATATACACCATATAAAAATGGTGTTGTTGAGAGAAAGAACCACACATTCAAATAAATGGCTAATTGTGTGATCTAATATAAGGGATTAAGTCTAAAGTATTGGGTGGAAGCTATTAACTGTCAAAATTACATAGTAAATCACACTCCCACAAAGTCTCTTAAAACTTTAACACCCAAAGAAGCATGTAATAAACTTAAGCCAGATGTAAGTAACTTTTGTGTATTTGGAAGTCTAGCATGGGCTCACATTCCTGATGAGAAAACGAAAGCATTGTAGCCTAAAAGTGAGAAGTGTATATTTGTTTGTTATTCTGAAGATAAGAAAGGTTAAAGAATTATTCAACCACATTTTAAAGAAATTATTATTAGAAGATATGTTAAATTAGATGAAAATATCTTGTCCTTATAGCCTAATTCAATGTTTGTTCCTTCTTAAGCCTGCTAGCCATCTTCAACATTTTTTCCTTCTTCTATTTCCATTTTGGTTTCTTCTTCTTCAGATGATGAAAGTGAGGATGAAAATAGACCTCCAACTACTCACCTTCCTCCACATGATTCCATTGAACATGATCTTCCACCAATACCACCGCTTCCTAAATGGGTCCATTCGACATGAGAAGAATTTGGTGATCTTTTCAGTGATCCTTTCGATCTGTGTCAAACACATTCACATTTCTAGTGAGCCTCTTCTCTTTTAGCTCAATTTTCAAAGACTCATGACCAAGAGACATTTCTAGAAGTTTCAGGTCATCCAGATTGGGATACAACAATGAATGAAGAGTATCACTTTTTAATGGCGAACAATACTTGAGATCTTCTGAAAGGAGGAAAACTTGTCATATGCAAATGGGTCCATAGAACTAAGTATGCATTAGATGGAAGTGTTGAATGACATAAGGCTTGATTAGTTTCCAAAGGATTATCTCAATTTGAAGGAATTGACTATAATGAAACTTTTTCCCTTGTACCCAAAATGAATTCCATCTTCCTTATTTTATCCCTTGCAACCTCACATAAATGGGAGGTCCATCAGATCGATCTGAAATCCGCCTTCTTGCATGGCAATTTTCAAGAATAAATATACATGGACCAACCTCTTAGCTATGTCTATAATGAATCTAGCCTTGTTTTTTTCCTTAAGAAATATCTTTATGGTCTTAAACAAGCTCTCCGAGATTGGTATGCCAAAATGGACAAATTTCTTCTTGACACCGCATTTTCTAGATTCCATTATGATCCTAATGTTTATACCATGAAAGTAGGAAGCCATCTCATAATCCTTGTTATTTATGTTGATGATCTTATCCTGAATGGTAGTGGCCCAAAACTTTTAAACCATCTAAAAATCAGCCTTAAGAAGAAATTTGAAATGAAAAACTTAGGCTATTTTCACTATTTCTTTGGCCTCCAATTTTTCCAAACCAAGGAAGGAATTTTTCTTTCCCAGTATAAGTATGATTTTGACCTTCTTCGTTTCTTTCACATGGAATATTCAAATCCATCCCCCTCTCCCTTCCAGTATAGATTCAAACTAGTTTCCACCTATACTTCTCCCAAAGTTGATGCCACCTTGTACCGTCAGTTATTTGGTATCCTATTATACTTGACACATACATATCCTGATATTTCCTTTGCTATTGGTCTTGTTTCTTGGTATATGAAAACACCCCATGAAATACATTATAAAGAAGCTAAAAGTATACTTCGATATGTACAAAGTATAATTCAATTTGGGATACATTAAAACTCAAGTGGGAATCCTTTATTGGTTAGTTTTATTGATTTAGATTGGCATGATGAACTTGATGATCGAAAGTGTATTGTAGGTTATGTTTTCATTCTTGGTTCTTGACCTGTCACCTGGGCATGTAAGAAACAACATTTTATTTCTCTTTCTTTAGAATAAGAATAGTACAAAGAAATTGTTAATGCAAGTCAAGAATCCTTGTGGCTTCGATAGATTCTTTTAGAGTTTGGATTCCAACAACAACATGCAACTGTCCTCTAGTGTAACAATCAGAATACCATCATTCTCACCAAAGATCCAGTTCAAAATCAACGCAAAAATGACATCGAGATACACATGCACTTCATTCAAAATAACATTCATGATAGAGTTATAGAAGTGTAATTTTCCCTATAAAAGATCAAGTTGTTGACATATTCACAAAGTCTCTTATAGAAGTGAAGTTTCCCAAACTTCGATCTATGTTAAGAGTTCAAAACATTGTCATTAAGGGTGGTAGGCTCTAATGCCTCCTTCCTTCTCCTATTGTGTCTCCTTTGTAAATCCTTCAATCATATCCCAATGTTAGGATATTTAGACACTTACGAGTTAGTTAAGATAAACTTGGTCTAATGTGTTGTTAGGTAAAATTGTGTTTCTTTATTATGCATTAGTATGCATTGTTGGTTAGGAAAGACAACGATCATGATATGTTCACAGTGTAGAGTGATCCAATGATTCCTATTATCCTTGATATTAAAAACTACATTGATCCATGTATTAACACCTGATTGTTCCATGATATCTATTTAAAGATAATGGAGATTCATTTGTTAATGATTTATTGGGAGAAAATATCTTGTAAATCTCTCTGTAATATTTTCTTTTTGCATTACTAAATTGCTAAAAGTGGCCACATTTGTTGGGGTCATGGATGTTTCCCTGTAGGGGTTTTACCACGTCAAAACATCGACATGTTTATCTTTGATTTGATTGCATGAGTGGTTACTAAATATGTTTTTCCTCTATTGGAATACTTATGTTTTTAAACATGATATCATAGCGCATTTGAAGACCCGCTCCCGTGTAGACCGAGATCGTGAAGTCATGTTTCCATATCTCTGGTTTCTATCATTTCTGGACATTTCCGTACATTTCTAGGCTGAGAGGAATATTATATTTCATCTAGAGTGCTCGTTTCAGTTAGGAATGATTTTCATTTCACTCAAAAAGTTTTCTATTTTCCCAATATATGATCATTTCACTCGGATCCAGAGGTATAAATCCCGAATATGCCCTTTTTAAATTTTTTCCAAGACAATATTTCAGTTTTATTTCAACCTTTTGTTTTCTATTTATGGATTTCTTCTCTTTTTGATCTATGTATTCTCTTTTCCGTATGCCCTATGTGATCTCAAAAAATCCAAAACATATCAGAAATGGATAGATCCATTTGCACGTACAAGAGACATTGAAGAAGTCAAAAGAAAAGTACAAGGAATGACATGATGAACAGAAAATTGAGAAAAAATTCAATGTGGGAGATAGATTTTGGTTACATCTAAACAGATATTTCATACAATTTCTTATCAAGAAGATCAAGTTGGCTCAGTGGTATGGTATTTTTGAAGTATTGGAGAAGGTAGGCGACAATTCCTACAAACTTAGTCTAGCCCCATATATAAGTATTTACTCATTAGTTAATGTGGAAAATATGAAACTCTAGGAACCTTCCATGTTGGATCAGGAAATTAAGGAATAGGTCCTACCTATAATAGGGGACATAGCACCGAAATATCATGTGTATTTGGTACAAGATATAATTTTGTAGAATAAGTCTAGAACTATTAGATAGGGGTAGCATTAACTATGGAAGATATAGTTGAAAACATAGCTTCCAGAAAAGGCCAAATGGTACTTCGGGAAGACATTTAAGGAAATATTACCTCACCTCATTCAATAAAATCCCTTTTGGGGCCAAAATTTCCCTAAATGGTGAGGTCTGATACACAACGAATCATTATATAATTTATCATTTATCTTAGTAGTTTTTGGGTTGAAAACTTGTAGGAATTGTCTTGTGGGGCCCATTTTAGGGGTAGGTTCTAGTTTGGTGATTTGGGGTCGGGAACCTTCTAGAGACAGTTTGAAGCATTAAATGACACTTTTTGGGTCTAAACCTTTTGATAATAGATCAAAACCCCTTAATTTTGTTCTAGACACTGAAATTTTTCCAACCGTGCAAAAAACACCTCAATTGGAATCCGTATGCCAAAGTTATGCCTCCCAGAAGTTGAATTACTCTACTGACCCACCCTCAAAAGATAATGTATCAAAAGAAGAAAATGAAAACTGCTAGGCAACTATGTTCTTCACTACAAGACAATCCCACAAAGTCTGAAACTTCGGCTCATTGAAAATCTTTGTGAAGATGTAGAAATATTTATGGATTTGATGAAGTCCTTTGGCAACCTGTTGGGCCTTGTACCTCTTGATCCTATGGACCCATCTGCACTTGAAAATATTCCTTTCTGGTGGAAGTGAAACCAGATTCCAAGTCTCATTCTATAGGAGTGAGTCATACTCCTTCTACATGGTTGCTTGCCATAATGGATTTCCCATATCCTAAATGTAGAGTTGCAAATTAGAAGATTGAACCGTATAGAAATGCATGGGCATTGCAGGTTCTAAAGATGAAAGTACATGAGAAGGCTCCTCATGCTGAGATCGAGTCCTCCTTGAATCCAATGGATTCCCATCTTCTTGAAGTGTGTTATGTGCCTTCTTGGGCATTTGTTGAAGCTTCGACACTGGCTTCTTATCTAGTTGTACTACCTGCTTATTTCCATGTACATAATATGAGTGTATCGAATAATATCTGATGTCTGAAACTGATAGAAGAACACGAGTATATGCATGTTTCACTGGAGGTGCATGGATATACTCTTGTGTAAG
This sequence comes from Picea glauca, assembly GCA_000966675.3. NCBI lineage: Eukaryota > Viridiplantae > Streptophyta > Pinopsida > Pinales > Pinaceae > Picea > Picea glauca. The sequence continues at coordinate 222,032 of JZKD02S0275757.1, read as the reverse complement.
TAGAATAGATGATTCGTTGTCAGAAAAATTAGTGAATTTATACAACCTTGACATGTGTTCTACCTCACCAATTGCAATGATGGAATTGTCATGCATGTGAATTACTGAAACTGAATCTGATGTAAATTCAAAATTTTTACCTTTTTGAGTGATTTGATAAACTGAGAGAAGATTCATAGAATATTTGGAACATGTAAAACATTCTTAAAACTACCATTGTGGAGTTCCACTCTCCCTTATCCTACTACTGCTACTGGAGTATGATCCCCCATGAGAATAAGGGGTCTTGAGCATGGACTCAAAGAAGACAAAACTTCATCTTTCACTGCGATATGATGGGATGCACTAGAATCTATAATCCATGAATCAGATGAGGAATTAATTGCAACCAGATCATGATGATTACCTTTCTTAGGAGAAGGATCTTCTTCCTTCTGCTTCTTGACTCCCTCTGGAATGAAGTTTCCAAGGTTGTTCTACTGAAGTTCCTGTGCCACAAGATCGATCTGTTTCTTCATGCATGTGGATTATTCATGATTCAGTTTATTATAGTAAGTGCTCTGATTTCCCTTCTTCTTCTTGGAATCTGAAGAGTCTTTGGAACCTGAAGAATCATTAAAGGGTTTGGAATATCCCTCATTCCCGTTTTGCTTGGATGACCATTTTCCATCATGCATGGTGAGTGCATGTTATTTGGGATATTTCATGAGGCCCATCTGTATGAGTTTTGTCTTCTCTTGTGTAAGAGACTCAATGACCTGAGCCAATGTAGACATTTTCCAATTTGTTCCAAAAATAAATTTGCCATAATGGAAATTGGAGACATATACACCATATTATAGTCCTATCTTTGCCAAGATTGTTAGAATAAGTTGTTTCTCTTATGTAGACTTATCAATACCACATTCACCCAAGATCAATAGAAAAGATTTAAATTTAGTAAAAAATATTGTATATTATCAAAACTTTTAGGGTCTAAGGTATTAAACTCTACCTCAAGAATATGACCTCGCATCTCATCCTACTTTCCAAAGAGTCCTTCCAAAGTGATCCAAATCTCGTTTGGAGTCTTGCATGCAGCAACATGAAACCATAAATCAATGGATATTAACTCAAGAAGTATTCATCTGACCTCATCCTTACGGTTCTCCCATCTCATCTTCTCAATCGCTGATGTAGGTTCTATTTTTGTTGCCATCGTCAAATTCTACAGTGTTTTCCTTCTGAGTTGGAATTCTGCCTTGGGCTTCCAATAAAAATAATTGTATGGTGTGAGGATTACCACCAAGTTTGAATCTATAATATTTGTCCTATCCATCTCTCCCACTATTTCTAATAACCCCTAAAAATTGACTCTCAATTTGCAAGTGAAAAATTAAGAAATCATGGCAAAAAGGGCACTTTAATTGAAAATTCATATTAGTTTCAAGAGAGGATCTTTCGAATTACTTTCTGATAAAATGGTGAGAAATATCGCCAAACGATTGAAAACCCACTTGCAGAATGGGTTGATTTACTTCTCAAGTGATTCGTTTCATAAAAAACTTAATATTTTTGGAGCAATCATTGTAGAAAGGTACGACCACAGATTCGTATCAGTTTCAGGAGGCTATATTCCATCTTACTTTCTGAGCAAACGGTGAGGAATCATGCCAAACAGTTGAAAACACACTTGTAGAATGGGTCAATTTACTTCCCACATGAGTCGGTTCCTCAAAAAGTTAATATTTTTAGAGAAATAACTATTGAAATGTACAACCACAAATTTAGCTCGCCAAAACTCCGGTTTTCCTTATTCTTTGGCTTGTCTGGCTTGCTCCAGGCAACGTAGCTCTGATACCATGTTAATATTTCATGGAAATCTGCACAAGAGATCTAGCTAAAGCATACACAAACAAAGCTTATCAAGAAAAGGAAGAGAGATACACAATGAATAATGAGAATCAATGCATATTATGATCTAATCAATGAGTGAGTAATCTTCACTCATATAGGAAATGACATCCTATAATTAAGAATGCATGCATAATAACGATGGTCTCAGATTAGAAAATATAAAATAGAACTAGTCAGTTAACTCCCACTGAACTAGTGTTACTCCCACTGAACTAGTGTGTCGAAAGTAAAAATTTCTCCAACAACAATCCCTTGATGTTGTTCTAGACACTGAAATATTTCCAACCGTGCAAAAATCACCTCAATTGAAATTCGCATGCCAAATTTATGCCTCCCACAAGTTGACTTACTCTATTTACCACCATGATACTGAGTGGATGCCACGTCAGCCCCCATTACTCACACATGTGGTATAGTCACATGTTGACTTTAAAGAATATTTTATAGGGTATAAAATGCTAACACTAATTGAGGGTTGAGTTATGAAAAAACCCTAACCCTAGATGACTATCAAGCTATGTTAAATATTGGGTCACTAGGAAGAGAAGTGGTTCAAATCGTTTGGTATTACTATTATTCTATAGTTGAGTAGAGAATAGAGGTGTGGGATATATCAAAAACAAACTAACTATCAATACACCACGAAGATAAGGAAGCAACAAAGAATTGGGAGTATGTGAAGAATGAGAGCAACCTCTCAGACCTGTAGTGAGATTTCAAAGAAACAAAGAAATTACTAAGCACAAAGAAGGAATCAATTGGATGAAGAAGTTCCATGAATAAAGAAGAAATGAATAAGTGTCAAGAAGGAATCAATCGGACGAAGATGTCCTACGGAGAATGACAAAATGACTAAGTGTCAGGAAGGAATTGATTAGATGAATATGTCTTGTTGTTATAGTCAAAAAATACACCACTATGAATTTTTGATAATGCTCCATCCATATACACAATTGCAAATCACTTTTGTTGAGATTCCTTATTAAAAATTCCATTTTTTAAGTTGTATGCGCCCTGATATACATGCAACACACATACATACACTATCTGGTACATATACAACCCGTGTATACTCACAAAAAGTTGCAAAAAAATAAAATTTTTGCACTTCTCAGTGGGTTTTACACGTTATGTTCGGTTGCAAAACCATTTTGACCTCTTGTAGCCCTTTTGAGAACCGAATAACCATCTAATTTTCATGTAAAAGGGCCATTTTATATGGAAATTAGATGGTTATTTGGTTTTGAGAAGGGATACATGAGGTAAAAATGGTTGTACAAACCAACATAGCCCGTAAACCCCACTGGGAAGCGCATAAGTTTTATTGTTTTTCAACTTTTGTGAGTATACGTGGGTTGTATATGTATTAGCTAGTGTATGTACATATGCTTGATGTATATCATACACCTTAAAAATGGATTTTTTAAGAAGGAAACTCAACAAAAGGGATTTGCAAGTGTGTATATGGATGGGCCATGATTAAAAACGCATAGTGGTGGAATTTTGCACTATAAAAATCATGGACCCATGGTAGGATTTTGAAAATCAACTAAGTTTCAAGAATGAATTGGTCAGATAGAGATATCTCACAGAGCATAGAGACTGTTCAAAAAATGAATGAGTATGAGGAATTGGTCAGACGTGGTGAGAATTTGAAAAATGACTAAGAATGAGGAATTTGTCAAACAAATGGGGTCATGGATATAGAGAAGTAAAGGATGAAGATTTCATGTAGAGCACAGTGAATTATAAGAAATCATCTAAGTATGGGTGGAAAATGAGTTTGGCGTAATGTGAAGGTGTATTTTGGAGGTCGTGGAGGTTTGAATGCAATGCCTTAGACCCACGGTAAAATACTTAGAAAATTATATAAGTGTGGGTGCAAAGTGAGTGTGCTGGAACAAAAAGTTTCATTATAGAGGTCGTGGAAGTTTGAACGTGAATTCCTTAGACCCATAGTGAAATAATTAGAAATGTTTATAAGTATGGGTGGAAAGTGAGTGCGAAGGAAAGTGAAGGTGTAGTTTGGAAGCCATGAAAGTTTAAAATGAAGAAATTATATGCCTTAGACCCATGATGAAACCATCAAGATAACAGATCAATGACTAAGGTTAATTAAAGATCTGATCGGCTGGTGGTTGTGGGATGAAATTTTAGGCTATGTGAGAACTGGATCAATGCTTGAGATCAATCTGAGTTCCAAATCAAATGACTGTTGGGCGTCAATTTTTTTTGCATGATTTGATGGATAGAGAATGGATCAACAACCATGATCAATTCAAGGGACTGCATCTGACAATTTCTAAGTGTAAATTTTTATGGTCGGTCCAATGAGGAGATAACATGCAAATTAGAAGAAATTTGGGACCGGTTTCGAAGGATTTATGAAGCCAAAATTTCAAGGAAGAGCCAAGATATCTAGAGCCAACCTCATGAGATATATGTTTTTGGATATGTGGAAAAACCCTTGGGTGTATGTTATGTATAAATAATGATTCTCAAATCCAAGTCAAAAGTGAGAGGTGCAAGTGAGTATGTGTGGATCACGTGGAGAGAAGCTCTAAGGCTCTAAGCTCCAAGGATGCCAAAGAATGAAAGGAAGATAATGAAATAGTCTAAGTGTGGCTAGGAGGTGCAAGGTATAAAGAACTTATGAAATCAATAATATTATGAGATGAAGGAATGCGGTGTGACAACAGAGACAAAGAACTTGTCTAATGAAAGTAAAGGCTTGAGAGAAAGAGAATATTTCACATTATTGACAGATTGAGGTGATTATTGTTTCTAGTAGGTTGGTACCTACATATTGTTGAGTTGGTTCTCAACTAAGGGGATTGTTGTCTCATGTAGGTTGGAACATGCAAGTATAACAATTGTAGGTTGGTGCCTATAGGTAATGTTGAGTTGGTTCTTAGCTAGGGGGACTGGTGTCTCATGTAGGTTGGTTCCTACAAACATTGTAATAGTAGGTTGGTGAACACATGATTTTATAAAAGAATTGTTTTATCATTTTCTCCCATTTGATTTTCCACGTTAAATCTCTATGTACGTGAATTGTATGGTTGTGTATTTATCATTAACCTCTATATTTGGTAAAATAATATACTGATAAGTATTGAAAGGAAATATTATAACAAAATAAAAAGTGTCCTTATATTGTTCACCCCCCCTCTTAGTATAAGTAAGTGTGGCAACAATTGCTATCAGAGTGAGGCTCCTTCAGAACAATCTAACCACTAGAAGATGAATCCTTGTAGCACACATGGATTAGGTGCCAGCTAATTTTTTCTATGGAACAAACTATTTGTTCTAGAGAATAATAATCGAGACATAATTGTAGAAAATGGGGTATGATGTTTGAAAATCAATTGTCACTGGTTACACATCATAAAAAAATCCACCAATGGGTGTAGTTGTTGTTGGGTATGTGTTATATTATTTGCATGTGTGTGTGTGGGAACGTCAGATTTGACAACTGTGTTTGACAATACATTGTAGTAATTCACTTGTTTTCATGTGCGTCGAGCACTTTACTAGGGGGGTCCCAGGGGGGGACAGGTATGCCCCCCCCTGGTTACGCGTAATGCCTCGAAATTTGTTTTTGGGCGGTTTTTTCTATTTTTAGCGGATTTTGCTATTTTTAGCAGTTTTCTAAATTAATCCTAGATTATTCGATTAGGGTTTGAGTATCTACGAAATACCTAAAAACATTGTATATATTGTATGGTGAATGGTGAAATTTGATATAATGAATATAAAAAAGGTTTTCCCGATTGAGGATTTCCGATATAAAATCTCTGTGTACTTTGTGTATGAGCCATTGATTAAATTATGTTTTGATTAAGAATCTATATGAATTTCTTTACTTCACAGGTTTAAAACTTACATGTGGTATCAGAGCTCATTTTTGGCTTCAAAGGGATGCCTTTGTTGTTGAGGTTTGGATCGGTCTTGATAGATCAAGTTTATCTTGGGTCTGTGATAAACTTGGGTTTAGTGGGAGCTTTTGGAGTGGAGATTTGAGTATAGAAAGAGGAATGGCGAGCTCATCTAGAATTGAGATAGAGAAGTTCAATAGTAAAAAATTTGAGTTATGTAAGATCAATATGGAGGGCCTTCTTGTAGACAAAGAACATTGGATCGTTGTGGATCCTAGTACACAGCCTACTAGTACACCATCTACTAGAACATAGGCTACTGGTATAGAACCTACTAGTACACAAACTACTAATACACCATCTACTGGTATGTCGAAGGAAGATTGGGAGAGGTTGGATAGAAGAGAAAGGAGTACTATTTGACTCTGCCTAGTAGATTCGGTGTTGTTGAATGCCTCGGGAAAATCTACAACCAAGGAACTATGTGATACATTGTGGAATTTGTATCAATCAAAGTCCTTGGTAAACAAGTTGTTTCTT
>JZKD02S0275757.1:168229-198221 GCA_000966675.3 Picea glauca | reverse complement strand
GAATACATTGATCTACCTATGTGTGGGTTAGGACCTTAACATCAAACCTAGGAAAACACACACACTTTTAAGATTTTTAGGGTGAGGCCAATTCTTCATAGCTTTAGTTTTGTTAGGATCCACCCGTACACCATCCTTGCGAAGAATATGACCCAAGTACTCAACTTTAGAGACATCAAAAGTACATTTAGACCATTTGAGGAAAATTTTGTGCTTCGAGAGGAGATGGAGAAATTGATCCACATGGGTGAGATGGTATTTCCAAGTTTTATTATAGATGGAAATATCATCAAGGAGTATTAACAAAATGTGATGGAAGAAAGGATGGAATACATGATTCATTGGACTTTGAAAAGTGGAGGGGGAATTACAAAGATCAAAGGGAATGACCAAGAACTCATAGTGGCCCTTATAACTTTGAAATGAAATATTGGGAATCTCTTCCTTTTTCATATGTATCTAGTGGTAGCCAGAATGGAGGTCAAGTCTGGTAAAGTATTGAGCCCAACTGAGTTAATCTAGAAGGCCATCTATGATAGGAAAGGGAAATTTTTCCTTGATGGTAAGTTTGTTGAGGGAACAAAAATAATGACACATGCTCTAAGTGAATTCATTCTTGAGTACCATGAAAAAAGGGGAATAATATGAGATGGTACTGGGACAGATAACACCCACTTTTAGCAATTCTTGGAAATTTTTCTCAATTTCATTTTTTGAGTAAAGGGATGGTGATAAGGGTACACATTGGGTGGAAGACTGCTTCAAATTAAAGGAATGGAATGGTCATTGTAGTTTCATGATGGGGGAAGGCCCTGGGGAGTGTGGAAAACAATGTGATGTTGGGAAAGGATAGCTTGAAGGTTGGGGTGCACAGAGGGAGTTTCAATTTCTTGAATGAAATGGAGTTGGGAAATGATTTTGGAATGACATTTTTTGAGTAACTTTTCCATGTGGTGGGAACAAATGATCTCCAAAGAGCCCGTTGTAATGCCTTGTAATTTATATTGTTGGCCTTCTTGTTGGAATTCTATAGTAAAATCCTTAAAATACATGGTTATGGGGCCTATTCAACACCAAGAACAATGTCACAGCCACCCATATCAATAGAAAACATGTGAGATTTCAAGTTGTATTGACCAATTTGTAGGCAGACATTTTCAAAATGCCCCCAACATTTCATGGAAACATGATTGCAAATCATGATTTGAAAATTGTTGACAACATGAATATAACAATTGATTTCTTGGGCAAGGCAATGATGAATGAAACTATGAGAACTGCCCCTGTCAACTAAGATGATGACTTTCCCATGCTTAATGTAACCAATCAATTTGAGGGTTTAGGGAGTAGAAAATCATGCAAGAGAATTCAATGAAATCAATGGTTCAAATTTGGGAGGATCAGAGGGTGGTGTAACATCATTTTCATGGGGTAGTGTTGCCTTGGGTGAAACCTCAACATATTCATCTGAAACATCCTATGAAATGGCCATAATTTTTTTTTTTCTTTACACTTGTTCCCATGAAATTATTTCTCATCACAATTACAGAAAATACCCTTGAGTTGGTGTTCGACCATTTCTACCTGTATTAATATTTGCACCTTGAGAGGAGTGGCTAGAGGGTAAGGATTGGGGGTTTGAGGGCAGGGAATAAAAGTGGGTTTTCTGTTCTAGGAAAATATGACTTGTTGTTTCTCCTTGGTGTGTTTAGTTGATTCTAACCAAGTATGGGGGAGATCCATGAGTACTTGCGCTTGGATTTCATCCTTGAGGCCATTGATAAAGAATTCCTAGAAGAAGGCATCAATCATACCCTCCATTCATAAATCCATGTGCTAGAAGGAAAATATAAAATCTTCCACTATTCTTGACTATTTCAACTTAGTCAAATGAACTAAATGGTGGGTGTATGTTTCAAAGAGTTCATACATATCAACAAAAAACTATGTCCAAACAAAATACCCCTGACATGCATTCTATGTGATTTCCATCATTACCATCATTGCATGTCCAAATAGAGAACACCATAATGAATATTGGTCAAGTCATCAGTAATTCCATGTAGGGGAAAATAGTGTTCCATATGAGTGACTTAGGTTGTTGGATCTAAACCATCAAATTGTTCACCTCAACCCTAGGAATATGGGGGTCATGATTGGAATGAAAGTTCAGAGGATTGGAAGGGTTAGCACCTTCAACTTGGGGGTTTGCTATAGAGGAGGAAGGACCCTTGGATATTAATTGTTGGAAAGCATAGTGGAGTTCTTCTATTCAGATAGAGAGCTATTCCAACATGTGGTCCATTTCGGCATGAATGGCAGTAATGTCATTATTCAATTTATGATTCATTTCATCTTGGTGAGTGAGGGCCATTAAGAGATGAGGGGTGGGTACACAAAAAAAAGGCAGATAAGTGATATATACCATTACGATCAAAAAAATGAGAGGAAACAATTGGGTTAAGTGCCAAATAAGGGTGCCGAGAAGGGGTCAGGTCCATGAGAAAAAAGTCTTGAAAATGATAGGTACCACTGCAATCAGGGAGAAGAGAGGAATCCAATGGGATTTCTGCCAAGTAAGGGTGCCAAGTAGGGGTCAGGTCCACAGGAAAAAAAAAGGGCTTGGAAATGATAAGCACCACTGTAATTAGGGTGAAGAGGAATCCAATGGGATGAGTCTCAAATAAAGGTTATCCATCTTGCATAAGGACTGCCCCGAAAGGAAACTAAGTATCAAGACATCACAAAGATAATGAAGTGGCATAGAATCTAGAGTATGTGAATAATGAGAGAAAACCTCTGGACCCACCGTGATATTTCGAAGAATTGAAGTAATAAATAAGTATCAATAAGGAATCGATCAAATGAATATGTCCCATAGAGAATGAATAAATGACTAAGTCTCAAGAAGTAATTGTTCAGATGAAGATGTCCTGCACAGAACAATGAAATGACTAAGTTTCAAGAAGGAACCAGTCAGATGAATATTGTTGGACAATTGGTTGTCATTGATGTCAACACTTGGAGAGTGATCTTATATATTGATGTCAACACTTGGAGAAGTCTGGAAGACCTATAGATTTGGATGATATCATTGTACAATGGATTGTCATGTTAGAGGTCTCCCATTGATATTGACACATTGTTAAGGTATACATTTGTTATGGTACATGGTTGATGTACATGGTTGATATACATGGCTGATGTGCATGGTTTGGAGCATGGTGTGGTACATGTATTGATGTGCATAGTTGATGATGCATGGTATATGTTGGTACATGGTATGGTACAAGAACATATCTTGTGATGGTATGTTGGTGACTTCGGTACATTCTTGGTAGATGCATGTGTTGGAAATTCGGTTGAGAGGTCCCCTTGGTATATGATCTATGTGAGAGAATCTAGTGACAAGTTGGTCATGGAACCCCATAGTTGACCAAGGAATAAAGACATGTAGGTCACTGTACTTGTAGGTAAGACTATCATAGATGGATATTATTTTTCATGCCATTTCCAGTGATATACGATACGTCATGTAGTTTCTCACAGTTGAGGAGATATGGATTTGTGAAGTTGGAGGAACCTCAAGAATATTCTAGAAGCCTCTAGAAGGTCGTTAAGAAGTTTGAACAATCAAAGTGGTTTCAATAGGGATTATTTAATTGTCAAAAAATATTAATTAATTATTGCAGGGATAATTAATTATTGCATCTCATTAATTAATTATTAAAAAAAGATTAATTATTGAAAGAATAATTAATTATTGCAGGGATAATTAATTATTTCATGCATAATCAATTATTAAGATCGGTTTTCATTGATGTTAACCCTTGAACAAAGTTTCATGTCGAATATTGCATGGAAGTAAACAAAAGATAATAGGTTTCATGTGAGTTGCATGCCATCATGAGTTGCATCGCAGTTGCATGTCATTAAGAAATTTCCCTTTAAAACACAGAGAAGAGTCAATTGCAAATCACTTGTGTCTAATAAATTCTGATAATATAGCTTGGATATTTTAGGTAGACAAGAAAATTTCAGAGGGAAGGTGAAGTAAAGAAGACGAATAATCCAAGGGAGGATGAAGTTTTTGATGATGTGTTCTAAGGTATGTTATTTACAGGTCATCTTACGATTTTCGTTATAAGTTTTTTTATAGAATGATTCAGATAGAGAAAATAAAATGTTGTTGATAAGACATATCAAGGTACCTGTGGTAGAAATTTCCCATTCTGGTTTGTTTTACTTTTGGAGATACACTCTGTTGAAGATATGGATTTTGACTAGTTCTGAAACTCATTTTAAACATGTGTTCATGGTAAAACAATCATAACTTATTCATAGAGAATCAAAATGATGTGATATCAATTGTAATGCAAATTTTACAAGCCGTGTTTTGTTTTTTTCTATTTTTAGAATAAGATATCAAATATTGAGCATGTGGCAATCCGTACAAGTTATATCTCTAAAATAGGCAAGAATTCAACAAGGTATACCATTTTCTCTATAACTCGTTTTTAGGAATGATTCAAGGAGTGAAACTTTGAGGAATTTCAGAATAAATAATGAAGAATGTTGGGTACATTTTTTATACCTTATTCATTACATGTATTGATTTATTCTTGTTGAAAATTAGGGTTTGTGACTAATCCAAAACTAGTCCCATGAGACTGAGGTAAAGGTTGATGAAGATGTTATTCTCTTGTTTTTGAATTGAGGAAGGTATGAAGGTATGTGATAAAATAAACTAGGTAGGCTACAAGATCATAGGTTATTGTGATAGGTTTATAGTGACAGGTTGATAGTGATAGTGATGGTATATCATTCTAGTGACAGGGACAATGAAAGGTTGATGTGGTTACAATGACAAATCGGTCTACATTTATATTTCAGGGTTGTTGGATGGGGAAAGGAAAGGGGGTTGTAGCGGCCTCCTTTTGGTTGGATCCAAAAAATAAGGGAGTTGGAGCTTCCTTCAGGTTGCAACATGTAAGCAAGGGGTTGGAGCCTCCTTCCATTTATAGCTGGAGAAATAGGAAAATGGTCCTTTCAATGAATGTACTCTTTGATAAATAAGAAAAAAAATTCATGTTTTTCTCCTGCATTGGGTTTCCACATAGAATTCTTTTGTATAGTGTTTTTGTGATGTCTATGCATTGAATTATGATGTTTTGAATGCTCATGATATTATTGGAGGTTTTATATTGTAATTAAAACTACTAATTGTTCTCATAATGATTCACCCCCCCTCTTAGTTTTCAACAACCGATATGAGAGTTGGTTCCTTCAGGAAACATTTTCACCATTGGAAGGTAGATCATGGAAAGAAATGATATGTATAATATGGAAGCACCACAATTCAATGGTCAAAGTGTTCTAAAATATGAAATATGGAGAAACAAAATGAAATCCTTTTTCGAGGCAAAGGGTTGTGATATTTGGTGATCAATTGTGACAAGGTACACAACTACAACGAATCCTTTGAAGATTGTAGCCAAGAAGGAATTGAAAAGGACCAACAAGATATAAATGTATTTTATCATGGAAGGATTACCTTATTCAGTAAAAACCAAAGTGGGACAGTATGCATTAGCCAAAAAGATTTGGGAAAGCCTACAAGATCTTTATGCAAGGCAAGGAACAAAAGAAAATGAAGCGGGTGAAAACTCAGATGATGAAGAAGTCAACATAGGTAAGTATTTTTTATTTAATTGTGAAGAAGTAGGACATATTGAAATCAAATTCCCTTACTTGAAGATTGAAAGTGATGAGACAAAAAATCCCAATGAAATAGAAGACAATCTTGAGATTGAAAATGAAAAGAATCATGAAGCAGAATCTAGTCAACAAGAAAGAAAACTTGAAGAAGAAATCATCTCCTTGAAGATCCAACTTGAAGAGGAAAAGAGAAAAGAACAAGTCATAAAGAATCAGATGATGAAGAAAGAAGAATAGGTTGAGAATCTTGAAGAAGAAGTTTCCATGTTGAGATCAAAAGTTGTCAAGCTTAGTAAAAACGTTGAAGAAGCATACATATCATCAACAAAGAAATTTTAAGAGAAGTTTCATAGGTTACAAGAAAGGAATAATGAAGAAAAACTTAAGAGTTACACATAAGTACTTAAAGGAAGGAATCATGGTTAGCAAGCGTCCAAGACGAAGGATACCTTTTCAAGAAGATCATCTACTTTCAAACAACAAAGAAGATTCAACTATGATCATGGTCAGCCAAGGCATGAATTTAGAAGGACTACATGACATAGAGGATCATCTAATCCCAGGTATCAAAGTGTCTTTTATGGTTACTGTTTTTATTATACTAAATTTGGACACAAAGTTGTAGAATGTAGAGCATATGGAAGAAATGTTTAAGAAATTAGTTCTTATGTGGATCTTTGCAAGATTGAATGTTACAAATGCCACAATTATGGTCACATATATTGAAATTGCAAAAGCATGATAGATCCATCCATGAAATAAAACATTCATAATAGGTATAAGAAGGTTTGGAAAATAAAACAAAGACACGAAGAGCATATGAATGAAGAAATTGTCCCAGAGATCACAAGATTTGCAATAGTATGAAAAATAATAGAAAAGAAAGTGAAAGAAGAACAAGTTTCAAGGATTGTATTGTAAGAATCCACAGCATTGAAAGATCGTGATTCAAAGAAGGTAAAGGAAGAATAGGTCCCATAAATTCCACTCTTAAGATACATAGTAGTACGAGATCATGATGAATCCAAATGTAGAAGGGAATATGTTACAATCTAGGAAGAAATTGTCAGAATTCAGGAAGATGATGGATCTACAGACAAAGAAGAATACTACTCCACATTAGGATGGATTCCTCCATTGTTCTGAGGCATATGGCTTGGATACTCCCAGGTAATATGAATATTGAACAGGGGGAGTCTATGCAACAACCTTTATAGTTCATATATCTATCCTTAATACAACATGAAGTGTTTCAGAGTGGTGTTACATATGTTTGATTCAGAGTGGTTTGATGAAAAAGGTATAGGAGGTCCTGTGACAAATTGGCTGGTAAAGGAATAGTTGTTTCAGTTTGTGATGCAAGTATGTGATTATTAGTTGCAACAGATTCATAAGATTCTTTATAATAGTGAAGTGGAAGAAGGGTCAACATTCTAGACAATTGAGTAGCAGAGTCATGAACAATATGGGTGACATGGAAAAGGATGGATTCGTAAGACACTTGGAAAGATTGGATAGATATATGTCAGTGGATGAGAGCATGAGTTTGGGACATATTGGTTAAGAGACTAACTCATAGGAAGTTGGATGTTTTTGATAATGAAGTATTTGAATGATTAAACTTTGAATTCTTTTATGCCAGTGATTTACAAGAGGAAGCACAAATGGATAAAAAATACAAAAGGAAGTAGGTACATGAATACCTACATTTGATCTACATGACATCTTACAAAGAAGTTAAGGAGAGAGAAATAGTCAAAGAAGAGATCAAAAGAGTGAATATAGGGAGAGAATCCCCAAGGAAAGCTCAAATAAAGGGAGCATCCCTAGAGAGAGATTTACCCTTTTCCCAAGATGTCAAAGTGGGAGAGAAGAAAAAATTCATGAATACAGGGGAGGAATCCCCAAGGAAGATACCCTTTTCCATTGATGTAAAAGGGGAAGAGATAAAATAATTGATGAGGAGCGATGGTCACAGGGGGAGAATGAGCATGGGGTTGTCATGTCTAAGTGTTTCCATCAATGCCAAAGGGGGATATTGTTGGACAATTGGTTTGAACAATTGGTCATCATTGATGTCAACCCTTGGAGAGTGATCTCAGATATTGATGTCAAACCTTGGAGAAGTCTGCAATCCCAAGATATTTGGATGAGATCATTGGGTAGTGGATTGTCATGTTAGAGGTTTACCATTGATATTGACACATTGTTAAGGTATACACTTGTTATGATACATATAGTGGTACATGTTGACATACATGGTTGATGTACATGTTTGATGTGAATGGTTTGGAACATGGTATGGTACAGGTGTTGATGTGCATGTTTGACATACGTGGTTGATGTACGTTGTTGATGTACATGGTTGATGCATGGTACATGTTGGTACATGTTATGGTATATGAACATATCTTGTGATGGTATGTTGGTGACTTCGGTACATTCTTGGTAGAGGCATGTGTTGGAGATCTGGTTGAGAGGTTACCTTGGTATATGATCCATGTGAGAATATCCAGTGAAAGGTTGGTCATGGAACCCACAATTAATAAAGGAATAAAGACATATAGGTCAATGTACTTGCAGGTAATACTACCATAGATGGATAGTGCAAGTCATTCCATTTCCAATGATATATGGTATGTCACATAGTTCCTCATGGTTGAAGAGATATGGCTCTATGAAGTTGGAGGACCCTCAAGAATATTCTAGAAGCATCTAGAAGGTCATCAAGAATCTTGACCAGTCAAAGTGGTTGCAATAGGAATTAATTAATTGCCAAAAAATATTAATTAATTATTGCAGTGATAATTAATTATTGCATTTCATTAATTATTGTAAAAGATTAATTAATTATTGCAGGGATAATTAATTATTGAAGGGATAATTAATTGTTAATATTGGTTGTCATTGATGTCAAACCTTGAACAAATTTGCATGTTGAAGTTTGCATGGTAGTAAAAAGAAGATAACAGGTTTCATGTGAGTTGCATGCCATTATGAGTTGCATGACAATTTCATGTAATTAAGGAATTTCCCTTTAAAACACAAAGAAGAGTCAATTGCAAATCACTTTTGAGAATATAGATTGGATATTTGAGGTAGTGAGGAAAATTTCAGAGGGAAGGTGAAGTAAAGAAGGTCAAAAATCCAAGGGAGGATGAAGTTTTTGATGATGTGTTATAAGGTATGCTATTTATAGGTCTCATTTTCACTATAACGTTTTTTTCTATAATGATTCAGATATCTAAAATTAGAGGTTGTTGAGAAGACATATCAAGATACCAGTGGTAGAATTTTTAAATTTTGATTTGTTTCACTTTTGGAGATACACTATGTGGAAGATAGAGATTTTGACTATTTCTGAAACTAGTTTTGAACAGGGGTTCTAGGTAAAACAATCTTAACTTCTTCATAGAGAACGATAAATATTTGAGACAAATTGGAATGGAAATATTATAGGATATAATTTCTTTTGTGCGATTAACAGAATAAGATATCAAATATTGAGCACGTGGAAAGCCATACAAATTCGTTCTCTAGAATAGCCCAAAATTCAGCAAAATGAGTGTGGAGGAATGTGATGGTGTATTTAGGAGGTCGTGAAAGTTTGAGTGCAATATCTTAGACCTACGGTGAAATAATTAGAAAAAATTCCAAGTATAGGTGAAAATTGAGTGCGGCAGAAAGCGAAGGTACATTCTGGAGGTTGCAGAAGTTTGAACACAAATTTCTTAGATCTACGATGAAATACTTAGAAACGTTTCTAAGTATGGGTGTAAAGTGAGTGCGACATAACGCGAAGGTGTGGTTTAGAGGCTGTGAAAGTTTGAAAGTTTGAAATGATATTCCTTAGACCTACGGTGAAGCTATCAATATAATAGATCAACATATGAGGTTAATCAAAGATATGATTGGATGGTGGATATGAGATGAAGGTTTAAGCTATGTGAGAATTGGATCAATGGTTAAAATCAATACAAGGTCCATATTGGATGATTGTTGTGCGTCAAGGTTGTGTTGCATGTTTTGATAGATGGAGAATGAATCAATGACCACGATCAATTCAAGGGACCACATCCCATGACTATTGAGAATCAAGGCTTATGGTCGGTCCAATGAGAAGATATCTTGTGAATTACAAGAAATTTGGGACCAATTTCGAAGGATTTATAAAGTCCAAATTTTTAGGAAGAGCTAAGAGATCTAGAGCCGATCTCATGGACAATATTTTTTTGGATATGTGGACAAAACCTTGGGTGTATTCTCTGTATAAATAATGATGCTCAGATCCAAGTCAAAAGTGAGAGGTGAAAGTGAGTATTTGTGGATCGTGTGGAGAGAAGCTCTAAGGCTTTGAGGTTTGAGGATAACAAGGAATAAAAGGAAGATAATGTAATCGTCTAAGCGTGGATGGGAGTTGCAAGGTCTAAAAAAATTCTAAAATAAAGAAGATTGTGAATTGAAGGAATGTAGTGTGAAAACAGAGATAGAGCATCAGTATGATGTAAGTAAAGGATTGATGGAAATATAATATTTTACATTATTGACGGATTGATGAGATTGGTGTCTCTAGTAGGTTGGTACATACATGTTATTGAGTTGGTGCTCAACTAAGGGGATTGGTGTCTCCTATAGGTTGGAGCCTGCAAATATAACAACTATAGGTTGGTGCCTATAGGCAATGATGAGTTGGTGCTCAACTAGGGGGATTGGTGTCTCCTCCAAGTTGGTACCCGCAAACATTGTAACAATAAGTTGGTGCCTACATGATTTTATAAAATAATTGTTTTTTGGTTTTCTCCCATTTGAGTTTCCACGTTAAATATATGTGTACTATGAAATGTATGTTTGTGCATTTATCATTATCTTCTACATTTGGTAAAATGATATACTGATAAATATTGAAAGGAAATACTATAAGAAAAAAAACGTACGATTATATTGTTCACCACCCCCCTCTCATTATAAGTAAGTGTGCCAACATAACATAGGAGGTAGAAGATTTTGTAGAAACCATTCATTCCACAGTGTCCATGGCAATTTCTTAGTGAGTTCCCCTTTCTTTTTACTTTATTTTCTTAATTGAGAAAAATAGAGCATATCATAGGGCTCACCTTCTAGTTAGTTTTTCTCTTTTATTTTGTTTTCAAAGCCACAAATTATGTTCATTTGTGTGGATGGTGCATTCTTTTTCTTTTTCTCTCATTTTAGACTTTAGTTGTTTCCATAAATTTTAGCACTAAGATATGAATAATAAATTTGAGATCTAAGGTAATCAACTCCATAATAAAATATTTTAGAAAATTGTAAGATATATTGGGATGACCTATTCTGATGGAATATACATGATAATTGATAGATTAATTGGAGGTATATCAAATGTTGAATTGTATGTTTATTTGTATAGTGAAATATGAATAAGATTTGTTTAGGCTATTTGGAGTGGACAAGTGCAAGAAAGTGACAAATCACTTGAAACAAGGTGAAAATTGATCTAGAAAGATGAGAGAAGTAGAGTTGATGGAATTCAATTTTAGAAGTTCGTTGGTACTATGATATACCTTACAACTAATAGAACAAATATCCCTTTTGTAGTAAGTCCCATTTCTACATTTATGATGGATAGAGAAAAAAGAAAATTTTGGAATACCAAAGGAACAATGGATAATTGTATTCGTTAGATAGCAACAAAGAGTTTGGAATTAGTTTGATTTTCATATTCATATTTGGTTTTTTCAATAGATAACCATAATTTGACTTCAGAATATTATTTTAGTTTTGGTAGTGGTATTTTAGCTTGGAGTTTGAAGAAGCAACAACCAATTTCTCTTGCGGAAAGGGAGGAAAAAGATATGATGGAAACCTCTTGCCAAACAATCCAACTACATAATGTTTCATAAGATTTACAACAAGAGGTCAATTCCCCCATTGTGATATATTGAGATAATGGCATTACCATTAAGATATTAAACAATCCCATGTTTCTTATAAAGACAAACCATATAGAGATGAATGCCATGCATTCATTCAAGATTTGATAAAATGAGTAATGAAGTTACAATTTTGCAAGCCACATGATAAATATATATTTACAAAGGTATTTCGATTATAGATAATTTTTTATTTACATTTCAGTTAAACATTAAGAGGAGAATGTTGAAAAAAATTGCTTCAAGTGATATGTAATAAATAGTTTTAGTAAATTTAAAAGGAAATAAAAAATATAAGATAGTGCACGTTGTTGGATATATTAATTACAAGTTGGTGAGATTTACATCCCCATTGACTTGGTCAGTTAGTCAGTCTACAATTCTCAAGTTCGTGAGCTCTACAATTACACAAACTGATTTTTTTTAGTCGACAAGTAGGGGAGTTATTTAATGAGTCGGTCTTTATCTTTTTCAAGCTATGTTAAGTAGATAGAAGTCAATCAAAATTTATTGTCGTCTTAATTGTTTGAGTCGATTTTACTTCAACAAGAAGTTTCAGTCTTCATCTATATATGTCCGATTTGTAGGTAGTCAAGAAAGAGAGGTAGAGAGAACAAAGTTGTGAGTTAGCAAGCAATAGCAGTTGTGAGGAGTCAAAGAAGTTTGAGAGATCAATATCTGTGCTTGTAAGTTGCGGAAGTTTGTTCAAAAGTTGTTGGAGTCGAAGCTCGACATAGTATTGCATTTTGTATTAGCACGCAACACCCAAGTTTATAATATATCAAGTATTTTTTTGTGTTGAAAAATTCATAAGTATTTCTGAGTTTATATGCTAAGTATAACATAGTGTTGATTTTGTGTCAAGAAATTGACTTATTTAGTGTTACTATCACAACACGCAGTAAATCATGCAGTCTGTGAACTGCATGGTAAGTCCTAAGAGTTTAGCGATGAAGTTTTGTGGCACAAAGTATTTGTAATTTTGTTGCACAGAGTTTTACTACATGTTGTAGATCCACGATTTGGTATCAGAGTGAGTTATATCAGAGCAGGTTGATCATAGAAAGTTTTATCATAGTAAGCTTCAAGAGAAACAACTCTATTGTAAGGTGAAAATATGGCTTCTACTTCAATCTGCAACCTCCCACTTTTATAGGAAAAAATTATGAGTTATGGTCCTTTTACCATGAAGGCATTACTTTTGGGTTAAGATGTATGGGAGATAGTAAAAAATGGTTATGTGGAACCATCAGATCAGGGAACATACAATGCTATCACACAAGCTGAGAAGAATGCTTTGAAATATCAAAGGAATAAGGATGGAAAGGTGATGTTCTACATACATCAATCCATGCATCAGAAAATAATCCAAAGAGTTGCATAAACAAAGCAAGCCAAGGAAGCATGAGAGATACTACAAACCTCTTATCAAGGTATGGACAAAGTCAAGACTTTGAAACTACAAATTCTTAGAAGATATTTTGAAACTCTGTCAATGAAGGAATCAGATTCACTAGATTCATTCTATACCCATGTTATTAGCATGATAAATCAGATTAAGTCTCATGAAGAAACCATAGAGGATATAAAGGTTTTAGAGAAGGTACTTAGGATCCTTCCTCCTAAATTTGATACCATTGTTGTGACTTTAGATGAGAACAAATACCCCAGTCATTTTATTCTATATGAGCTACAAGCTTCGCTCATTAATCATGAACACATATTAAACATATCAAATATACCATTAGAGAACGAATTCTCCATGCAGTCATATATAAGTCATGGAAGAGGAAGGGGGAGAGATAACTCTAAAGGTAGAGGAAAAAGTTCTTTCAGAGGTGGACGTAGTATTAGTCTTAGAAACACTGGTGGAAGAGGTCAAAACACAAATTCCATTCAACCAAGTAATCAAAAATTTGATAAGTTAAAGATTTAGTGCCATTACTGTAAAAAGTATGGACATTATGTATATGAGTGCAGAAAGAGATAGTATAATCACAACAATAAAGCTCAAGATCAGTCACACAACAAAAATAGTCCCTGTAGCCCTATGTTTATGGAACGCGCTAAAGAAATGCCTATAATTTTCCCAATTGAATGCAAAGTTATTCAAGAAAGTCCATGTGACATATGATATCTAGATTCTGGATGTAGTAATCACATGATATGAAACTTAGAGTTGTTTTCTAGTTTGGATAAGTCAGTCCAAACTAAAGTTACACTTGGAACATATATCCAAGTCAGTGTCTTAGGAAAAGGCTAAACATTTTAACTAAGCAGGGGGAGAAAAACATTATACATGATGTATATTATGTTTATGGTCTGAAGCATAATTTGATGAGTACATGACAATTGTTACCGAAATGATATATAATCTACATGGAAGATAATCACTGTGTGATTATGGACATATATCCAAGAAATCAACTTATTGAAATAATTCATATGACAAGCAACACAATGTTTCCATTGACATTAAAGACAACTAGGGAGAGAGAAAAAACAAAAGTTGTCTATGACACAGAAGATGCACAGTCTAACACAACATTCAAAGCAGAAAGTGAATAAGTGTGTGCAGTTCCAAGGAAGGAAACACTAGTGCACGCAGTACCAAGAGAGAAGAAGAAAATGGCTCATAGATGCAAGAATCATTCCAATATAAAGTATAGGATGAATCTTTGCTATGGAATTTCATATTTGAACACTTAAAATTTGAAGGTCTGAAACTGCTACACACAAAGGATATGGTAAAAGGTTTTCCATTAATTGAAAAACCAGAAAGAATATGTCAAGGCTACATATTTGGAAAGTAGCATAGGGAATAATTTCCAATTGGAAAGTCATATAGAGAAAAAGATCCACTAGAAATTGTACATTCAAATATCAGTGGACCAATGAAAACACCATATATAGGATGCAGTACATACTTTTTTACATTGATTGATGATTTCTCAAGAAAAACATGGATTTATTTCCTAAAACATAACTCTTATGCATTGGGTTGTTTTCATAAATTCAAATCACTTGTGGAGAAGTAGAGTGGTTATTACATCAAGGTTCTAAGAACTAACAGAGGAGGTGAATATATTTCAAGAGAGTTTCAGAACTTTTGTAAAGTTCATGGTATCTACAAGCAATTCACTGCATGGTATACACCACAACATAATGGTGTCGTAGAGAGGAAGAATCGAACCATCATGGAAATGGTATGCAATATGTTGGCATCCAAACATTTTTCAAATGAGTATTGGGATTAAGTAGTAGAAACTACAATATACATCATGAAAAAATGTTCGAAAAAGAGTGTGAAGAACAAATTTCCTCAAGAATCCTAGACATGTATGAAGCATAATCTGGCGCACTTAATTTTTTTTGGTTGCGTCACATACGCACATGTTCCAGATGAGATGAGAAATAATCTAGATAAAAAAAGACATAAATGTATATTTGTTGGGTATTCAAAAGATACAAAAGTAACAATTGTATGATCCTATTGAAAGAAAGGTTACAATCAGTCATGATGTTCAATTTGTGGAAAATGAAGCATGGGATGGAAGCATAGAAAAGATAGTTAGAATTGTTGATCCTATTGGGCATGATGACATAGAAGAGGATGAAGTGGTTCAAACACCATGTACAAATTAGTACACAATTCCTTCCACTCTTGGAACTGTGACACAAATCCCAACTCAAACTACTCTGATGAGATCTGCATGAAGAGCGCAACAAACTCGAGTAAGCAGTTCAAGTAGTTCTACATCTCCAGATCCAACATTATCAAGTTTGTTACCAAGGAAGACAAGAAGTCTGCGTGACATCTATAATGTTGACACAACAAACTAATTTTAAGTTTTTTCTCTGTTTTCACAAATAGATTATCCTTTAACCTTTGAAGAAGTTGTCAAAGATGATGTATGGGCACAAGGCATGGATGAAAAAAATATATGCATAGAAATAAATCAGACATGGAAATTGGTATATGTACTGAAGAAAAGGATGTCATAAGTGTCAAATGGATTTATTAAACCAAACAGGATTGAGAAGAAAATGTGCAGAAGCATGAGGCAAGGTTATTTGCAATAGGTTTTACACAATATCCTGGAATTGATTTCAATGAAACATTTGCACCAGTTGCACATATCGACACAGTTAAAACTATGTTATCCATTGCTACACAGAACAGATAGTATGTTTATCAAATGGATGTAAAGTCAACATTTTTTAATGGACATTTAGAAGAAGAAGTATATGTGGAACAAGCACAAGGCTATGAGATTCCAGGACAATAAAACAAAGTATACATATTGAAGAAAACACTATATGGATTAAACCAAGCTCCCAGAGCTTGGTACAATCACATAGATTCCTACCTCATTCAAAATGGATTTCAGAGAAGTGAATGTGAGCCAACACTGTACATCGAAGAAAATCAACAAGGTAATATGTTAATTGTTTTCTTATATGTAGATGATTTTATTTTTAGAGGTGATTTTGGCATAGAAGAATTTAAGTCAGTCATGAAGGATGAATTTAAAATGAATGATGTGGGGATTATTAGATATTTTATGGGTATTGAAGTTCACCAGTCCAATGCTAGTACATTTATTTCACAATATAAATATGCGCATAAATTCCAAAGCATCCCCAACACCTGCCATAACATGATTGAAGTTAAGCAAGGAAAATGAAGGTTCCAAGGTGGATCCCACAACGTTTAAAAGATTGGTAGGAAACCTTATGTATCTGACAAAAAAATGACCTGATATTATGTATGGAGTGAGCCTAATTTCAAGGTTCATGGAAAATACAAAAGAATCTCATTGGAAGGAAGGGAAGATAATTCTGAGATATGTGAATGGAATAAAAGATTTTGGCATAAAGTATTCTACCTCAGAAGATTTCAAACTTATTGGATACACTAACCGTAATTGTGGAGGCATCATAGATGATACGAAAAGTACCTATGGGTACACATTTCATTTTGGAATAGGTATAGTGTCATGGGCATCAAGGAAGAAACCCATTGTGACTCTTTCTTCAGCAGAAGCCAAGTACATCGCAACTACAAGCACAACTTGTCAAGCGGTTTGGATGAGAAGAATGTTAAAATATTTGTTGCAGGAACAACAAAAACCAATGAAAATATTTTGTGACAACAATTCCACCATCATGTTATCAAAGAATCATGTATTTCACAAGAAAAACAAGGACATTTCAATACAAGGTATCATTTTATTAGAAAATTAGTGAATCACAAAGAAATTTGTTTAGAGTTTTGCAAGTCAAAAGAACAAGTCGTAGATATTTTCACAAAAATCTTTAGCAAGATATGCATTTCAAAAACTGCGCAGTTGTTTAGGAGTCGACGTAGTAACATATGTTTGAAAATACATATAAATTCAAAATTTTGATGTAATTTTTGTAATCCCACCTACTTATAATTAAGGGGGAGTGTTGGAGATATCAATTACAAGTCAATGAGCTTTAAGTCTTTGCCAAATTAGTTAGTCAGTCAGTTTGCAAGTCTCAAGTTCGTGATCTCTACGGTTACGCAAACTCACTTTTGTGAGTCGACAAGCACGAGAGTTATTTAATGATCTGATCTTTATCTTCTTCGAACTTTGTTAAGTAGAAAAAAGTTAGTCGAAATTTGTTTTCTACTTAATTGTTTGAGTCATTTTTACTTCTATAGGAAGTTTTGAGTCTTCATCTATATATGTCCGAGTCTGTAGGTAGTTGAGATAGAGAGGTAGAGAGAACATAGTTGTGAGTTAGAAAGCAACATCAGTTGTGAGGAGTGAAAGAAGTATGAGAGCTCAAGCTCTATGTTTGTAAGTTGCAGAAGTCTGTTCAGGAGTTGTTGGAGCCGAAGATCGACACAATATTGTATTTTGTATTAGTGCACAATGCCCAAGTTTATAATATATCAAGTATTTTTGTGTGTTGACAAATTCATGAGTATTTCCGAGTTTATATGCTAAGTATAACATAGTGTTGATTTTGTGTCAAGAAATTGACTTATTTAGTATTACTATCACAATTTAACCACAAAATCTTGTGGCGCACAGTATTTGTAACTATGCACAGAGTTTTACGACGGGTTGTAGATACAAGACAAACTTGATCTTCTTTTGAGTTGATATAGAAAAACCCTTTAATCTCGTTAATATACCTAGTAAAAATAATTTTGAATTTTAATAAAAAATTCCATTAATATACTTATTAGAATGATTTTGAATCTTAAAAAGACATTCCAAAACTTTCATGTGTGCTAGTATAGAATAATCTAATTACTTATAAAATCGTCACTTGAAACTTAATATTAATGAGTCCAAATCTTTTTCTTTATTTAAAAGCATGTTAAGTGAAAAAAATATCGTCTACTATCAAAACATTTTATAAAATTCACTAAAATAAAATATCGTGATACTTCCAAGACTTGAAACTTAATATTAATGAATCCAAATCTTTTTCTTTATTTAAAAGCATGACTGTCCCACTTAACTAAAAAAATATGGTGATACCAGCAAAACATTTTATAAAATTCACTAAAATAAAATATCGTGATACTTCCAAAACTTTTTTAGAATTTCACTAAAATAAAATGAGAAAAAAATACTTAAATATAAATTTGATCGGATTTTACTTAAAACTATAAATATAAATTTGCTTGTGAACACAAGGTCGTCTATTTTGAATACACCACTCACCACACTTATACCGTGTAAGTACACAAGTGATTTAGAATTTTTATTTTTATACTTTAAAGTTCAAATTTAGATGATATTATCATAAATCAATTTGTAAATTTAAATTTAGATGATATTATCATAAATCAATTTGTAAATTTAAATTTTAGATTTGTTTAAGGTGTAAATTTGAAAAATTATTTACACATCTTTCTCTATTTTTTACATATAATTATTTCCTTTATAGACCTTCATAACTCCACCTTGAACAATAGTCTCGTAACCTCTTGTGTCTAAGACTCCCAAAGAGATTAGGTTCTTCCTAAGCTCAGTTACATGTCTTACATCAGTTAGTATTTTAACAGTTCCATCAAACATCTTAATTCGAATGCTACCAATTCCCACAACTTTGGATGAAATATCACTTCCCATGTAAACTACTCCATCATCTATCGACTGGTAAGTAATAAACCAATGTCTATGAAGACACATATGGTTTGAAGCACCATAATCTAATAGAAATTGTTGATCATGACGTGAACCAATACTAATTGATAAAACTTCATCAACCACACATGACCCTGTTGTTGAACCTATTTTAGTTGTGTTTTCTTCCTTCGTCTCTTTTGGAGGGTCATCTTTGGAGGCTTGTTGTCACTTCCAACAATCCTTATTCAGGTGTCCAGATTTTCCACAAAAACAACACTTAAGCTTGTTCTTTCTGTCCTTCGACTTTGACCGAGAGAAATCCCTTTGATTGTGTCCTCTTTCTTTAGGTCTTCCTCTGATCACCATCGCCTCAGATGTAGACGTTTCTAGATTGGATTTCTTCCCTGTTTCCTTAGATAGTAAAGCTCCAACAATATCATCAAACTCAATACTTTCTGTTGAACTAAAACTAATAGAGGTAACAAAGTGATCCCATGATGTGGGCAAATGACATAATAACGTAATCGTCTTATCTTTAGATTCGAATTTCACTCCCATGCTAGTCAACTGAACTAAGAGAGTATTAAAATTATTTAGATGATCAACTATTTTCATACCTTCATACACAAACTGTACAATTGCCTTTTCAGGAAGATCATGTTTGTCAAGGATTTCGTCATGTACATGATTTCCAACTTTGACCACAAACCGACTGCTATCTTCTTTGTAACAATGTTGACGATTACATCGTTGGCCAAACGCGAGCATATGACACTCAGTGCTCTCGCATCCATATCATCCCATTCTTCGTCTGTTATGGACACGGGTTTCTTTGCTTTTCCCAAAAGCGCATTCACCATGCCTTGTTACACGAGAAGATCGTCCATCTTAAACTTCCAGATCTCGAAATTGTTCTTGCCATTGAACTTCTCAATTTCGAACATAGCACTCTACATCTTTGCCATTAGAGGAAACATACAAACAAACACAGCTGCTTGTAATAACCAAGGCACTTTGAAAAGTGATGTGGAAAAATAATTGTTTAATCTTAACAAGGTTTAATAAAAGATTTAATAAAAAATCATTTAACTAACCTTTCTTTTTTCCTCTCCTTTTATTAAAAAAGAAAAATTTATAATTCACCTTTAAAAAAAAAAAATTAATAAAATATTCACAATTATTTTAACTCCTCCACCTCACGTCAAAGTTTAAAAGTCAAACTTACATAAATCTTAAAAAAAAAAAATTTACCATACACGAATATTCTTCACTCCAAAAAATATGCTTCATAAAAAATTTTGTTTGAAAAAACTGTCGCACCTCCCAGGTGAGTAGTCTACGTACATTTGGGAGCTGCCGCACCTCCCGTGTGACTGGGATGCGGAAATGAAAAAATTAACTGTGGATCCGTCACACCGCCCAACGCATCCAGGGTGTGGAAATTTCAAAAAGTCTCCGCACCTTCCGACGCATCCAAGCTGCGGAAATTCAAAAATCTTACTCGTGTGTGAAGTGTGCACCAGTGGCCGCCACAACCTTCTAGAGGAGAGACCTGTGAAAATTTGGAGATTGGCACAACCTCTACTTCCTTCTCCTCAAACCGCTCTGATACCATTTGTTGTATTTGCAAATGTGGAAACACAAATATTACATAAGACAATCAATAATAATGCACACAAGAAACACAACAATTTACGTGGTTCACCGGCTACGTCCACCAAGCATAGGTATCGGTTGTATTATTATTCATATCAAGGAGATTACAGCAGGTTCACACTCATCTCACACACCTATGATTACACCATTTCCTCTATTCCCCTTTATGTCTCTATGTGCTTACATCAATAATGAACAGAATTAGATTAGTTACATAACTAATTCTAAACTTGTGTGTTCATACCAAATTGGAAGATTTGGTTGAACAAACTACAACAAAAAAGGCTCCACTAAATCTGCTCATATCTACTAAATCTAAGAAATTCATTGACATATTCGATAATTCCAATGTAACTATTATTTTCTGACAGAGAAGTTAAATCTATAACATTTTTTGACGACAACAGATGCCACAAGGAAAATAATACTTATCGGTCCTTGAAATGATTTGTTCTAGTTGTAATTATTTGGTGAGGTATGCAGATGAAACGATCGAATAATAGCTCTTAAACCCCAGAACATAAATCGTAGGGATATCCGAGGTAGCGGCCTTTCTGACACCGGTTTAACTCCACAAAACCCAGGATTAAAAGAAAATTAAATAACTAGATACTTAACAACATATAAATTAAAACTTACAGTTTAAGAATATGAGCCCTTGATGTTTAAAATTCATTTAGCTCTCATATAACACTTATAAGCTTTAAATTAGTGTAAACATTCCATAAGTTAATATTTAGTAGATAACTTATAATTTAATATAAGGGTGAGATGTTTATAGGGACATTTGTGAGGGAGTTATATTTTTAAGTATGTCTACCCTTGTAAGGAGTAAGGAGTTGGGATTTTAGGAGTTTTTAATTTTTACTGAAATCTGATAAACAAATTTTGGAATTCTAGAGTTCAGTGGTATAATTTGAGTGTCCTAAGGATTTTTCAGTAGTTGAATCCATGTATGCATTCAAAAATATAATTTAAACAATAAAAAATGGTGGTTTCCCCAGATTTGTTTTGACTGATTCCGATGAAAAAGTTCAAAAGATCAAATGTTTAGACAACACCCTTGAACTTTCCAACCATTTAAACAAAAAAACCTCAAACATCTTTTTTAAAGAGAAATAAAAAACTAAGTGACTATAAACTCTAAATTTAAATCCGTGTGTATACTCTGAATTTAAATCAATTATACTCAAAGAGAAAACTAAGTAACTATATACTCTAAATTTAAATCATATACTGGAGAAAACTAAGTGACTATATATTCTAAATTTAAATCAGTGTATACTCTAAATTTAGGAATACGGAATGGGTATATGCGTCTTCCCCTATTTTTAAATTAAAGTGTAAAATGGTGTAATGTTTGGAGGGAACTCTCTTGTACCTTATTTTAAAATTGAAATGTAGCATGTTAAAAATTGGGGTAATGTTAGTATGAAGTTTGAAGGTGTTTAAAATAATTTATTTTAAATTTCAAATTAATAATTGATAAATGAATATATTAGTTGTTGATTGATATATTTGTTATGATTGTTGGAAATTGTAATTACAAGTTGGTGAGATATTTACATCTCCATTGATCTATCTGTTAGTCAACTTGTCAGTCAGTTGAAATGTCAATCAAACAGTCTGTAAGTGTAAATTCGCACATTTACTCAAAAGTCAGTCGGTAAGGAGGAAGTTAGAAATGGAGCCGATTTATATCTTCTTGATCTCTGGTAAGTGGTTGAAGAGTCATTCGAGTTAATGACAATCTTTAAATATTGAGTTGGTCTTAGATTATGTAGGAAGTCTTAGTCAGTGTCTATATAAGTCCAGGTTTCTTAGTTAGTCTACGATGTTGAAGAGAAGGAGTTGGTGCGTAAAGAAGAAGAAGAGAGGTAGAGAGAACCAACAACAAATGAAGAGTTGACATAAGAAGTCATTGGAGTCGAAGCTCATCTCTGTCATTGTATTTTGTATTTGCGCACATCACTGAAGTTAATTAATATCAAGTTTTTGTGTATTGGGAAAGTTTCTGTTCTATTTCTGAGTTCATATGATAAGCATAGCACTGTGTTATTCCGCATTCATAAATCATTTCATTAAGTGTGTGTATTCACAGTGCCCAACAAACTGAGCAGTATATGTACTGCGCAGTGGTCTTAAGAACTCTGTCACATAGTTTGTTTGGTGCGCAGTATTTCAAATTCTGTTACGCAGAGTCGACTACGTGCACCATCGACCCAATGTAGTCAATCAGAAGATTTGGTATTAGAGCAAGTTCTATCAAAACTAGTTTGTCAGAGCATAAACTCTGTTGAAAAGTGAAATATGGATTTCACCTCAAACCTGCAACCTCCCACTTTTACAGAAAAGAATTATGAGATGTGGTCCTTGACCATGAAGGCTCTGTTTCAAGTTCAATATATATGGGAAATAGTTCAGAATGGCTATGTAGAACCAGTAGATCAATCAAAATAAAATTCTCTCACATAAGCTGAGAAAGATGTCTTGAAATACCAAAGAAATAAGGACGGAAAAACATTGTTTTACATACATCAGGCGATGCATGAGAGCATACTTCCAAGATTTTAATCATCAAAGCAAGCCAAGGAAGCATGGGAAATATTACAAACCTCTTATTAGGGTATGGACAAGGTAAACATTGAAAAATTGTAGATTCTTAGAAGATGTTTTGAAACCATGTCAATGAAAGACTCAGACACAGTAGATTCATTATACACCCATGTCATTGGACTAATAAATCAGATTAAGCCTCATGGTGAAACCATAGAAGACAAAAAATTTATTGAGAAGGTACTTATGAGTCTTCCTCCTAAGTTTGATACCTTTGTTGTGACTCTAGAAGAGAGAAAAGGCTTGAGTCAGTTCAGCCTATATGAAATGCAAGCTTCTATCATCAATCATGAACAAAAATTGAATACATCAAAGATGTCATTAGAGAATGAATTTTCTGTGCAGTCATCTATAAACTGTGGAAGAGGAAGGGGGATAGATAACTCTAGAGGTAGAGGAACAAGTTATGATAGAAGTGGATGCACTAGCAATCCTGGAAATACTGGTACAAGAGGTCAAAACCCAAGTACCAACCAGTCAAGTTGTCAAATAAGTGACAAATCAAAGATACAATGCCATTACTTTAAAAAGTATGGAAACAATACATATGAGTGCATAAAGAGACAGTACAATCAGAACAAGCAAAGTCAATATCAATCTCATAACGCAAATAACCAAACTCACCCTATGTTTATGGTGCGCATTGTAGTTGTGCCTAGCGCAGTAGAAATGCCTAATATAATGTTACCAGTTCAATGCAATGTTTCTCAAGCAATTCCATGTGACATATGATACTTAGATTCAGGCTGTTGTAACCACATGAAAGGAAACATAGAACTATTTTCTAGTTTGGATGGTACTTAGATTCAGGCTACAGTAACCACATGATAGGAAACATAGAACTATTTTCTAGTTTGGATGAGTTAGTCCAAACCAAGGTTACACTTGGAATAGATATCCAAGTCATTGTCTTAGGGAAAGGCAGTATAGACATTTTAACCTCACAAGGAGAACAAAAATTTATGTCTGATGCATATTATGTTTCTGGTTTGAAACATAATATGATGAGTACATGACAACTATTACAAAAAATGATACATAATATACATGGAAGATAATCACTGGGTGATCATGGATAAAGGCCCAAGCAATCTTCTTATTGCAAAAAACCAAATGACAAGTAACAGGATGTTCCCATTGACATTGAAGCCAAACAAGAAGAAGAATGCAATGCAAACTATTGATAAAGGAAAATGTGTGCAGTTAGACACTGCATTTACAACAGATAGTATGTGCAGTTCTAATGAAGGAAATAGTGCACACAGTATCAAGAAAGGAGAAAATGGCACAGAGATAAAGACAACATTCCAATATGAAATACATGAGATTCCTAGTTATGGAATTTGAGATTTGGACATTTGAACTTTGGAGTTATAAAACTAATACAGACAAAGGATACGGTAAAAGGCTTGCCATTGATTGAAAAACCAGAAAGAATATGTGAAGGTTGCATATTTGACAAGCATCACAAAGAATCATTTCCAGTTGGCAAGTCTTACAGAGAAAAAGCTCCACTAGAAATCATACATTTAGACATTTGTGGACCAATGAAAACTCCATCTATAGGAGGCGATACTTATTTTATAACATTCATTGATGATTTCTCAAGAAATACACAGATTTATTTCTTAAAGAATAAATCTGACGCAATGGGTTGTTTTTAGCAGTTTAAATCACTTCAGGAAGGATAGAGGTTATTTCATCAAGTGTCGAAGAAAGGACAGAGAAGGAGAACACATTTCAAGATAATTTCAGAACTTTTGTAAGTTTCATGGCATCTACAGGAAATTTATCGTGCCATAGACACCACAACAAAATGGTGTCACAGAAAGAAAGAACATAACCATCATGGAAATGGTGCGCAATATGTTGACAGCCAAACATTTGTCAAATGAGTATAGGGTTGAGGCAGTAGCAACTGCTGTAATATCCCTAGGCTGAACCCAATTGTAAATGTAAATGAAAATGTACTTAAGGTGGTGAGATGTTTGATATCATTTTTGTATGCACCTTTCATGGCATAGTGCATGCATGTATTGCACAGTAAAATGATGAAGTGTGCACATTCCAGGTACCGCATGTAGCAAACTTAAGTGCGCATGATTTTGAGTCCAGGGAGCCTTTATGTATGACAACATTCCAATATGAAATACATGAGATTCCTGGTTATGGAATTTGAGATTTGGACATTTGAACTTTGGAGTTATAAAACTAATACAGACAAAGGATACGGTAAAAGGCTTGCCATTGATTGAAAAACTAGAGAGAATATGTGAAGGTTGCATATTTGGCAAGCATCACAAAGAATCATTTCCAGTTGGCAAGTCTTACAGAGAAAAAGCTCCACTGGAAATCGTACATTCAAACATTTGTGGACCAATGCAAACTCCATCTATAGGAGGCGATACTTATTTTATAACATTCATTGATGATTTCTCAAGAAATACACGGATTTATTTCTTAAAGAATAAATCTGACGCAATGGGTTGTTTTTAGCAGTTTAAATCACTTTCGGAAGGATAGAGTTTATTTCATCAAGTGTCGAAGAAAGGATAGAGAAGGAGAACACATTTCAAGATAATTTCAGAACTTTTGTAAATTTCATGGCATCTACAGGAAATTTATCGTGCCATACACACCACAACAAAATGGTGTCACAGAAAGAAAGAACATAACCATCATGGAAATGGTGCGCAATATGTTGATAGCCAAACATTTGTCAAATGAGTATAGGGTTGAGGCAGTAGCAACTGCTGTAATATCCCTAGGCTGAACCCAATTGTAAATGTAAATGAAAATGTACTTAAGGTGGTGATATGTTTGATATCATTTTTGTATGCACCTTTCATGGCATAGTGCGCGCATGTACTGCACAGTAAAATGATGAAGTGTGCACATTCGAGGTACCACACGTAGCAAACTTAAGTGCACATGATTTTGAGTCCAGGGAACCTTTGTGTATATGTCATGTTTTATAGGTTGGTGAGCAAGTTATTATAAGCTAGGAGGCTTATATTCTAAATTAGGCCAGAGAGCCTAGATATTAAAGGCCAGTGTGCCTATTTTTGTATATGTCTCATAATTAATATAAAATACATCGTTGCGTGCATACTGACCACAATAAAAGAGTACGGGGGACTAAACTCCACTAGTTAGGGAAAGGGTGGGGATTAAAAGTTAAGGAAAAGGATCTAAGCCAGGGAGATTAAGCCAAAAAGGAATATTATATTAATATTTCTTAAAGTATAAAGTATGGATAATTATTTTATTATAAGTTCTAAATTTGGGGACAAGTGGGCTAAAGTAGCTCCCAACATGACAAGTGTCAAGTTGGGGACATGCATACATATTGTTGGGACTTAGTTCATTTTCCATCATAATTACTTCCATCATTTCTCATCCATGCATCCATTCAATGAGCATACACTCACTCAGTCATTTATCCTCTGTACCTTCCTATCACTGTACCAGAACCTGTATCCATAGCCATACCTGTTTTTGTACCTGGATAGCTTGGGAGCTGGACTGAAGAGGTGGATTGTTAGGCCTGTGAGAAATTTATCTCTGGGTAAGAGAATTGTCGGGGAATTGATTTCCTAAAGTTTCTAAACTGCAGCTAAAGGGATTTGAGAATTCATGTTCGACCTGTTGCTGAAGCCTGAAAAGGAAGTGGGGCAGCTGAAGGATTATTGAGTAGAGAAGGGGCACACTTCCTGGGGTGGGATGGGCATGTGGGGAATGAGGGATTGTATGTTTTTAGTTTGAGTTGGCACCTGTGACAAATTCTTTCCTATTGTTTATGAACCATTAGCCTAGTTAGGAATCACTTTACCCGGGTGGAGTTTAGTCCTAGCTCAGGGGTGACCCACTACTGAGAATGATGATCAGTGTCATAGAAGGTTGGGAGGTTCGTGGAAGGCATGCACACAATTGATAATATTTTTACCAAAATAAGTGTCAACTGTGTGATAAATTTAGATGCTGCATTATTATTTACGTGTGTATTTTTATGGGTTTATCTTATGTGTGGTTATAAATGTCATTATATTTATGAGTATTGCTTGTATATGTTGCATGTATATGTTTATTGTTATTTAGTACGAATCCGTGCATTTACGGAAATGTATTTGTATGTTTACATTTTATATATAATGTTCTGCAAGAGTTTTGTGTGTATATGTTTTAATTTCATGGAGTTCGAAAATTTTATGTGCCATAGCTCAGTTGGATGTTGGGTATGTTACAGTATGTTCCGCAGAGAGAATGAAAGCATTCTCTCGTGTATCATCGACCGACGTGGGTGGCCGAGAACATTACAATATGGTATAAGAGATTTAGTTTTCAACACTGAGCCTGGATAGGCCGAACAAGTTGAGTTGAAGCAAAATTTCATAGGGTATTGATTTTGAAATGACCAAATTTCAAGTCACAGAGCATCCATGGTAAAGTTTAGAAGCAACGACGTGAAATTGGGAAAAGACCCAATTTCGGTTGGTAAATTCATGGGAAAATTGAGAAATTCGTCCATGTGGTGAGATATTATTGATTTAATATATGTTCTAACAAATTCAGACCTAGAATTGGTCGTATTTTAAGTTACAATGAATCCATGAAAGATGGAGTGAGTTTTGTAATTTAAATTCTCAATTCATGACTTGATTTTGGGAAAAATTCATCCCATAAATCTCAACCCACAATGATTTGTTTTTGCATAGGTTGAATTGTTGTTATTGAGGTGAAATTGAACAAATTTCATAATTGCAGAATGTCTATGTAGAAATTGAGAAAAAGTTAAGCAAAAGCCCCAATTTCTGTAGTGGAATTCACGAGGAATTGATGCGCATAAAAATGAATGTGCGCAACTAAGTGCACTAAAAATGCATGACGCACAGAAAAAAAATGTGATATGTAAAAACTTTGGCGCCGCGTGGAAAAACAAAGTTGGTGTGCAGGTGCACTCAAAATTGTTTTGGCACCGCGCGGAAAAATGTTGGTGTGTGGGTGCGCGCACAAAATTTTGGCACCGCGCGAAAAATGTTGGTGTGCAGGTTTTCACACAAAAATTTTGCATCGTGCGGAAAAATATTGGTGTGCGGGTGCGCGCACTAAATTTTGGCACCATGCAGAAAAATGTTGGTGTGTGGGTGTGCACACTAAATTTTTGCACCGCGCGAAAAAAAGGTTGTGTGTGGGTGTGCGAACAAAATTTTGGCACCGCACAGAAAAATGTTGGTATGCGGGTCCACGTGCTAAATTTAGCACTGCGTGGTGTGAATATGCATAATAAAGTGCACAAAGTGTGCAAACATATAATAGTGGTGCACGAGGTGTGAGCAGTATTGGCAGAGCATAGAGGGGTTTGATTGTTGCACGCACAATATGAGTATATGTGGTCACACGACAGTTTAATTAATGTTGTGTGCAAAGAATTAGTGTGAGGTAGGTATGTACTAAACTTTGGCATGGTGCACTGCATAGAGTAAAATGCATGCGAAATATCAACGTGCGATACAAAAATTGCGTGCAATAGGTAATAGTGCAAGAACCAAAACTACGCGTGGTGGATATTGGCACGCGACACAAAAGTAGTGCACACCAGTTATTGGCCCGACAGAGAAGTGATGCATAGTGGTTAAAGATGCGCAGAGAAAAATTTACCTTATGGTGTTGCTGCGCATGCTAATATGGGTGTACAAGTTGAAATTTGTGTGCACAAAGTCATTTGGATGATGAACAACAGCGGAAAACCAACAAATTTATGCGACATTTTATATTGTTCGAACGTCATCTTTTTGCAACACGTTTTTTAGGGCCTTAACAAAGTTTTTAGCTACTACAAAAACCACGAGAACAGAGTGTTCCAAGGTACACTATGTCTCTGCAGCTCAGATAAAATATCCCGGAGAGAGATTTCTAATGGTGTAAATCGTTCGTCAAACAAATATTTTATGAGAAGGTTACATCACGAACAATGGAGGGTAAATTTTAAGACTCGTCTAACTTAAAAGAGCCATAAATTTATGCTCTGGAATCATATTGAGGTGCAGGAGTAGTAAATGGAAACCTATTGAACTATATAATAAAGTCCCATAGCTGAATTAAATTTTTGGGAATGTTAAATTTTTTAATATGGCAAAGAAGGCACCTGTAGCATTCCATACCAAAAACAAGAATTGACCTAGAACTTCAGCAGGTAGTAACTAGCAACCCAGAACCCATAAAAAGGTAAAACTTGGACAAAGTCTCCATAATATGTATATGAAGAAACCCAATTGAGATCCTATGAAAAATCCAATGGAGTAGGTGCGAAATTGCATAATTACAGTGCAAAGTTGCGCCAAGTTGAAAAATGAATAGAAAAATTAATGTGAAAATTTCTAATAACCATAACTTTCTGCTCAAGACTCGGAATTGAGCATAGGAGAAAGCGTTGGAAAGGTGTTGAAAAGTGGAATATAAATATCCACCTAGAAAATTGATCTAGGAATTAAATTTTCCATGAAATAAGAAGAAATAATTTTGATATATATCATTGAACCAGAATGGTTCATATTTTCATGAAAGTGTTGAAACAGTTAGCCTAACAAAGTTTTATTGGCTGCTCATTTTGTAGAGTTAAAAACAACTAGATCATATAAAGATCAACATAGAGTCTATATTAATGGCAGATACACATGGGACTTACAGTCAGGAGGATAAGATTAGAGGGATGGATGTCCATTTGGGCATTGAAGGAACAAACTCCAATTGATCCGGATTATTTTCGGCACGAAATGAGATCGGAGATATAATAAAGAAATGCACAGAGATATCGTAGATATTCAATAATATAACAGAAATATATCAGAGATGAAACCATAAACAAAGATATACAGTAATACACGATTTCTATTAATGAAATAAATGTACAAAGGCTGTAAAATACAGACTGAAAGACTCGATAGAATGGTGGCA
>JZKD02S0275757.1:28841-48259 GCA_000966675.3 Picea glauca | reverse complement strand
GGGGGGGGGGGTTGTGAATCAGTAATAGAGAAATTCAATCATTTTTAACCACAAATGCAAGTGTTATGTCAATGTAGCATTATCATCCAATAGTTGTAGAGTAAATAAACAATGAACAAATGAGCAATCATACGCATACACAGTACACTGGTATTTTTACGTGGAAACCCAAAGCGGGAGAAAAACAAGAAATGTTTTTCTTATATGTCTTTAAGAATTACATTCATTGGAAGCACCAACTTCCTTTGTTTTCCAGCTGCAACTGGAAGGAGGCTCCAACCCCCTATTTTCTTAGGCTACAACCTGAAGGAGGCTCCAACTCCCCAATTCTCTGGCTACAACTAGAAGGAGGCTACAACCCCCTTGTTTCTTAGCCTAGAATTTGAGGGAAGCTCCAACACCCCAATTCTCTGGATACAACCAGAAGGAGGCTATAAACCCCTTTGTTCTCCTACTACAATCAGAAGGTGGCTACAACCACCTATCCTTGCCCCATCAAACCGCCCTCACATATAGGTAGAATGATGGAACCACTGTCACACTATCACTATGAGATATATTACTGTAAACCTATACCAATCAACCTACACCAATCAACCTGTACCAATAACATGAACCATGCATAAACCATGCATCAACATGTACCTCAACCTGTAATCAACTTGTACCATAAGAAAGTGCATCAACCATGCCCCAACTCGTACCAAACAACCTGTAATCAACATGTACCATAAACAAGTGCATCAACCATGCACCAACTTGTACCTCAACATGTATCGTGAACAAGTGCATCAACCATGTACCAAACCTGTACAAATAACCTGTCACAACAACCTATCCAAACAACCTATCACAACAACTTGTCTCATCAATCTTATCAACCAAATAAAATCTACTCACCAAGACAACTCTCAAAGATGTGCATCAACCAAGCATAACACAACCACTCATAATAATCACCAAGATCAATATGTGGTTGTAATAATATACCAAGACAAGTATGCTACATCCTCCATAAACCATGTGTCAACAATACTACTAACAAGTGCCTCCATCCATGTACCAAGTATGTACCAATCATGTATCAAATACAAATAAACTATGACTCATCAATATGTACCAACATTATCAACTATACACCTCATGCATGTGCAAACTCATCAATTATTTGTCTCAACCATGTACCCAACATGTACCTCAACCAAAATCCCTCATCAATTTCATCATCCAAATCTGATTTGTAACACTATAGTAGACTTGGTGTATATGATCACATACCTGCAAAACTTCCTTAACTTTAACAACAAGAGACTAGCATTTTCATTAAACTTTACTTTAGTCTCACATGACTAATTTTGGATTAGTAAAAAACCTTAACTTGCAATAATCATAACTATGTACCTATAATGAATAAAGATCTAAAAATGGCACATCATGTTCTTTAGTGTCTTTTGGTAATTTCTCCAGATTTCACTACCTGGAACCTCTCACAAAAAGAGTTATAGCAAAAATGGCATA
This sequence comes from Picea glauca, assembly GCA_000966675.3. Classification (NCBI taxonomy): domain Eukaryota; kingdom Viridiplantae; phylum Streptophyta; class Pinopsida; order Pinales; family Pinaceae; genus Picea; species Picea glauca. The sequence goes on along the minus strand of JZKD02S0275757.1, from coordinate 46,741 downwards.
CCTTGTTGAATTCTTGCTTATTCTAGAGAGCGAACTTGTAGAGCGTACCTCACACAGAATATTTGTTTTATGGATATTAAAATGGTACACATGATACTAAAGACGGTACTCTAACCAATACATTTTGTCTTACTTAATTTGGATATGTTATGAGGAAGTTACGATGTTTTTACCCGAAACACATGTTTTAGACTAATTTGAGGACTAGCGACAAACCCTATTTTCCATGGAATATACCTCCAAAAATACAACGACCCACAAGCTAAAATTTGCATCACAGCTACTTGAATATGTTACCTCAATGACCTCTCAATTTCATAGTGTGAATCATTCTAGAAAAAAATGTTATTGCGAAAATGGGGAGATGACCTGTAAATAACATACCTTAGAAAGAATCATCAAGAGAATTTATCCTCCTTTGAATTTTGACCTTCTTTACTTCACCTTCCCTCTGAAATTCGGCTTAGATATCCTTTGGTTACCTCAATCACTTGTAGATATTCAATATGCACAAGTGTGTTTTAAAATGAGAGATCCTTGCCTCTTATGTATACTTTCATGTAGCTTCCTCAAGGGGTTACCTTTTAACCATCTTAACCCACTTTCCTTATTTTAGGGTTAACCCACTTCTAACCAGTTGCCCACTTAGTAATTTCTCCATTAAATTTATTATTTAAATAATTTGTTTTGTATCCACTTTGAATTATAGTACACTCATCACTTCACTTTACGTCAAGGGGTTACCATCTTAGGCCACTTTCCTTATTTTAGGGCTAACCCACTTCTAACCACTTGTCCACTTTTTAATTTCTCCATTAATTTTATTATTTTAATAATTTCTTTTGTATTCACTTTGACTTATAGTACACTCATCACTTCACTTTATTATTTAACTTCTAAAATATCTTAAACCACTTTGACTACTTTGACCTTTTGGGGCTTCTAGATGACTCATGAGAGTTCTCCACCTTCACGTGGCCATAAATCTCTAACCGTGAGGAGTTATGTGATCTTCTACATACCACTAGAAATGGCATGACAAGTAATATCCATATAGAATATTCTTACCTACAAATATATCAAAACTTATACCATTATCCATCAAACAAAGTTGAGTCCATTACCCAAGCCTTTCTCCAACTTCACATGGCCATAACTCTCTAACCGTGAGGAGTTATGTGACATTCCACATACCACCATAAATTGCATGACATGTACTATCCATATGGAATAGTCTTACCTGCAAATATATCAAAACTCATACCATTGTCCATAAAACAAACTTGGGTCCATTACCCAAACCTTTGTGCTATTTGAGTTTCTTCAAGGGTTGACATCAATGACAACCAACCCAAATAATCAACAGAAAAGAAAAACTAGATTCATGTATGATATTTTTATCTCCACTATTAAAATTGACATGAGTTATCTTCTTCAATTCATCATGTTGTAGAGAGTAGTCAATGTGGTTAAAAAATTGTGACACACCCATTAAATAAAATCTCCTTTTTCTTCTAACAATGTATATGCAAAAATTGTATTTCTCCATTTAAAACTGTAGTAAAATTTAGAACTACACACCTATGGTTGATTTCAGTGTTGTGGAATTGATTTCTATTTGCAAAGGATATTCCTGAACAGTAACTTTTAATCCATTGAAAATTAGATCTACATGGTGTTCAACTATTTAGTATAGATAAATTAGTTAACGTCAATATAGATAAACTTTACAAAAGACTTTTGTAACATTTTGACATGAAATTTAATAAATCTATACAAACTTTATATAAGTAATAATGATAATAAATTTATCATCCAAATGATTGATAAGCATGTATGATAACTACTCTATAACAACACCCACTACTCATAATGACCATTATGAGAAAAACTCTCCACACATGGTAGATTATAACTTCTTCACATGACACAACTTGATGATGATGATGGTGATGATGAGTGGATGATGAAGACAAGGTAAGAGAGCCACACCATCTTTTGATGATGAGCACATACATACGTAGAAATCAACAATTTTGCATGACCATTTGAAAGGAAAAATATATAGGATTTATGAATAGTTGAATAGCATAAAGATATGAGTGATCAAACTTGACTATAAGAAAAAGGTTGATCACCACTTTCTTGCGACCCCCATTGACGAGAATATTATGATAGAGAAAAGATCATGTAAGGCTTCCATAGTTTCCCCTCAATGATAATAATATACTCAATGAAGAATTGGTCAACAACTCAGTAGGAGACTAGAATATTATTCTCAAAGAAGTGTCACTCATTCCTTTCCCATGCGCCCCTCCATGAGAATATTTTTTTTGAGAAAGGTTCGGCCAACCTTTCCTTGTTTTCCCCTCAACAAGAATACTATTCTAGAAGCAGAAAAAGAATTGATTAAAAAAAGAGTACCAATCAAGAATCTATACAGTGAGGAGGAAATTGACAAGCAAAGAAATCAAGAAATTTAGAGCACTTGGTCTATAATTCATGAATACATAACAATTAACATTTCTTTAGTTTTCATCTAGAATAAGGTATTCACCGTTTATAGCCATTAAGCCAATCATAAATCAACTGCGTTCATCGTTATTTAATGATGTATTGAGGGTATGCTTCACATCTAGGCATCCTGGCAATCAATAATCAATGACCCATTCATTTTATTTTGGGGAAACCACTATATATATGTGTGTGTCATGCAAAAATACAATGAATGGTTACATACAAGCATGTGCGGGTTGATAAGATAGATAAATCAAAACCTCTCATGGATTTTTACAACATTATTTTCTAGTCTTTCCACCGATAACATATCTAGTTGCACAAGATCAAATTCACGATCTTAATCTAGTGAAATATATGGTTGACCCTACTCTAACTAGGTTAATTCAATAATTACACATGAGTCTATTGCAAGTAATAGGAAATCTCATGCATCAACACAATTTTCTAATTCACAATCATCCCATTCACCATTTCTACAAGGTCCATAATACCAAGTGAATTTTGATATCCATATTTTGAATATGGGGTTTTCTACTGAATCGATTCCATAAATTTCATGCACTATGTTGCAATGATATGCATGTGATTGATCTACATCAACCACTTCTGATTTTTTTTTTTGCAAATGTCCCCTCCTTATTAATTCCTCTTTCCTTATCGATTTCTCTTTCCTTATTGTTATCCTGTAGAACACCATTGAACTATATCTTTTTGATATTGAATACAGGATTTTGTCATAAAATTCATCTATTTCCTATGCAGTGTAATTTTTTATACATGCACCAACACCGTACTTTCATTTCCCATGCTTAGTCTCAAAATAGTTTGAAATATATGACACATTGTATTTTTTGTGAAACAAACTCAACCATGAAAATACAATATCATTTTTTATTTATTGACCACACAACCATCTAACGAATCCAATGTTGATCCATATAAATATCTGTCTTTCAAATGATCATAAAACATTCGAAAGCAAAGTAGTTCGTAATGTAGGTCATAGCAACTATTATCACTTATGTAAAAGTGAGACTCCTTAAATATTACCCTGCTATCTTAATACCATCTGGACCATGCCTATATGTGATATGTACCATTATGATGTCCTAACTTGAATGATAATTTTTGGCATTGGATCTCATTTTGCGGTTTCTGTTGGAGGGTATAGCTCTTAGAAAAATCCACAAATTACAGGGGAAAGGTATATTCTAAATTACTTATCCTTCCATCATGCCACCTGGACGTGTTAGACATATTGTTGAGTTTTTTCCTTAAAAAAAATCCTTGATAAAATCACATAGTGTTACTGGTTGACACAGAAATAATGCCCTGTGTGAAATGTTACATTTTAAAATTATATGTCAAATTTCTAAGTGCAATTCAAAATAAAATATTCCCTTTAAGTGCACACCACTAAGTGCATTTGTTATCTCCAAGCGTTTCAATGCACACAGAAGGTTTTCCATATGCGTGCATTGAAACGCTTGGGATAACAAATGTTTGGAATAAGGTCACCGCCAAATTTTCTTTGGCATTAACATGTATCGAAAAGGTCAATCTTTCTTTCTCCTACAATTCCTTCGAAAGTCAGTTCAGCTGAAATATCTTGATTTGTGTTGTCTTTTTCATACAGTTTCTTCGGAAGGTTAATTCAACTGAAATATCTTGATGATTTCTCGACCGAGAACTTAAGTTAATCAAACGCTACGATCATTCCTTTGGCCGGTGCATGTCCCCATTGTAGCTATCTTGAACCTTACTCACATGGCAGCCCAGGTGAGGTAGTTTATTTCTACTCAAGCTCGAAAACGAAGTTTCATTCCAGTCAGAGGAGTTAAGATTCACGCCGTCTAGTCCACATCATAAAACGGCAAATATTTTTATTGACATTATTGGCCATGGAATAAATCTCCCTGAAGACGAATCAAACCTGAAGGTAAATGGTGCTAGTAAGTGTATCATTCTATGAAATTTCATCATTAAAACATCCAAAAGATGAGACAAGGAAATGTTTCTTCAGTCTGTCCAAACCCTAACATAATTCACGCATTGAAGTAAAATTGCTTTGAAAAATCAAAGATGGTGACTTTACCAGTCAATACTCAACACATGCAACTAATCTTCTTGAAGACGAAACAGTAAATGGTTCTCGTAAGCGTATCTATTTATGAAGTTTCTCCATTAACTTATCCAAAAGACAGAGAAGGAAATGATGTTGCTTCTAACTCTTTCTTTCTTCGCTTCTGTCCAAACCCTAACAGAATTCACAAATTGAAGTAAAATTGCTTTGAACAGATGGTGACTTTTGAAGGTTGTTGATCCGATGTGCGCACAATCTAAATACTGTTGCGCACCAAACACGCTATGCGACATAGTTCACAAATCCACTGCTCAGTGAACAAACTGCTCAGTTTGTTGAGCGCTGTGAGCACACATACTTAATAAAATGATTTATGAATGCGGAATAATACAATGTTATGCTTAGCACATAAACTCATAAATAAGACATAACCTTGTCAATACACAAATACTTGATATTAATGAAGTTTTACCACGAATACAAAATACAATGACATAGATGAGCTTCAGCTCCAATGAATTCTTCTGTCAACTCTTTAGCTGCTGCTGGTTCTCTCTATCTCTATGCTTCTTCTCTACGCATCAATTGTTACTCTTCTGCATCCTCTAACATTATCGACTAACAGAATGACTAAGACTTATATGGACTATGACTAAGACTTCCTATAGAAGCTAAGATCGAATCAACATTTAAAGACTGTCATTAAATTCAACTGATTCTTCAGCCACTTAACTCAACCCGAGAAGATAGAGATTGACACCATTTATAGCTTTCTGCTTCCCAATTGACTTTTTAGTAAATTTGTGACTTTGCACTTACAGACTGTATCGGACCGATATTTTGGCTGACTAACAAACTATTGACAAAATGATTGACAGACAAATCAGCAGAGACGTGAAGATCTTGTTGACTTGTAATTACAATTTCCAACACTCTCCCTTAATTATAGTTGGTGGGATTTACAAAAGAAAATTACATCAAAATTTGTGTTTTTATTTTACTGTCACTCATTTGTTACTATGAAGACTCCCAGACTACTTCACAGATGCTAAAATGCATCTCTTGTTAGAGCCTTTGTAAAAATGTTTGCAATTTATTCTTTTGACCTGCAAAATTCTAAACAGATCTCTTTGTTATTCACCAATTCTCTAATGAAGTGATACCTTGTATCAATGTTCTTGGTTTTGTTGTGAAACACATGATTCTTGGTTTTGTTGTTGGTTCTTGTTTTTGTTGCAACAAATCTTTTAACATCCTTCTCATCCATATTGCTTGACAAGTTGTGCTTGTACCTGCGACGTACTCTGCTTCTGTTGAACTCTGCTTCTGTTGAAGGACGTGTCACTATGGGTTGCTTCCTTGATGCCCATGATATCATACCTGTTCCAAAATGAAATGTGTACCATGAGGTACTTTTTCTGTCATCAATGTTGCCTCCACAATCATTGTCAGTGTATCCAGTGAGTCTGAAATATTCTCAAGTGGAGTACTTAATGCCAAAATCTTTTGTTCCATTCACATATCTCATGATTCTCTTTCCTCCCTTCTAATGTGATTCTTTTGGAGTTTCCATGAACCTTGAAATTAGGCTCACTCCATACATAATCTCAGGTCTTGTCGTTGTTAGATACATACGTCTGCCTACCAATCTTTTAAACAATGTGTTATTCATGTTGAAACCTTTATCTTCCTTACTTATCTTCAATCCTATTATGACAGGCGTTGGTGCTACTTTTGAATTTACCATATTGAATCTTTTCAATATTTCATGTGCATACTTGGACGGTGAGATAAATATGTCAGTTTTCGACCCGTGCACTTCTATTCCTAGAAAATATCTCATAAGCCCCAAAATGAGTCATTTCAAATTCATCCTTCATGACTCTCTTGAATTTTTCTATGCCAAAATTACCTGTAAATATCAAATCATCCACATATAAACAAACAATTAACACATTACCTTGCTGATTTGATTTGATGTACAGTGTTGGCTCATTTTCACTTCTCTGAAATTCATTATGTGTGAGATAGGAATCAATGTGACTGTACCAATCTCTCAGAGCTTTTGTTAACCCATACAGTGCTTTCTTCAATATGTATACTTTTTTTTCTCGTCCTGGAACCTCATAACCTTGTGGTTTGTCCACATATACTTCTTCTTCTAAGTTTCCATTAAAAAATGTTGACTTTACGTCCATCTAATAAACTAGCCATTTGTACTGCGTGGAAATAGCTAACATGGTTCTCACTGTGTCCATGCGCGACACTGGTGAAAATGTTTCATTATAATAAATTCCAGGTTGTTGTGTAAAGCCTCTTGCAACTAACCTTGCCTTGTACTTCTGTACATTTCCTTTTGCACCTTGCTTGATTTATAAATCTACTTGACGCTTATAACATCCTTGTCTTCAGGTACATAAACCAAATTCCATGTTTGATTGTTCTAGATATTAATCTAATTTTTTCATCCATGTTTTGTGCCATACATCCTCTTTGACAACTTATTCAAAGGTTCATGGATCATCTATTTGTCAAAACAGAGCAAAAACTAAAAAATAATTTGATGCATCTTCATTATAGATGTCGCGCAGACTTCTTTTCTTTCTTGGTAACAAAATTTCTAAAGTTGGATCTGGATATGTAGAATTGCTTGNGGGGGGGGGGGTTGTGAATCAGTAATAGAGAAATTCAATCATTTTTAACCACAAATGCAAGTGTTATGTCAATGTAGCATTATCATCCAATAGTTGTAGAGTAAATAAACAATGAACAAATGAGCAATCATACGCATACACAGTACACTGGTATTTTTACGTGGAAACCCAAAGCGGGAGAAAAACAAGAAATGTTTTTCTTATATGTCTTTAAGAATTACATTCATTGGAAGCACCAACTTCCTTTGTTTTCCAGCTGCAACTGGAAGGAGGCTCCAACCCCCTATTTTCTTAGGCTACAACCTGAAGGAGGCTCCAACTCCCCAATTCTCTGGCTACAACTAGAAGGAGGCTACAACCCCCTTGTTTCTTAGCCTAGAATTTGAGGGAAGCTCCAACACCCCAATTCTCTGGATACAACCAGAAGGAGGCTATAAACCCCTTTGTTCTCCTACTACAATCAGAAGGTGGCTACAACCACCTATCCTTGCCCCATCAAACCGCCCTCACATATAGGTAGAATGATGGAACCACTGTCACACTATCACTATGAGATATATTACTGTAAACCTATACCAATCAACCTACACCAATCAACCTGTACCAATAACATGAACCATGCATAAACCATGCATCAACATGTACCTCAACCTGTAATCAACTTGTACCATAAGAAAGTGCATCAACCATGCCCCAACTCGTACCAAACAACCTGTAATCAACATGTACCATAAACAAGTGCATCAACCATGCACCAACTTGTACCTCAACATGTATCGTGAACAAGTGCATCAACCATGTACCAAACCTGTACAAATAACCTGTCACAACAACCTATCCAAACAACCTATCACAACAACTTGTCTCATCAATCTTATCAACCAAATAAAATCTACTCACCAAGACAACTCTCAAAGATGTGCATCAACCAAGCATAACACAACCACTCATAATAATCACCAAGATCAATATGTGGTTGTAATAATATACCAAGACAAGTATGCTACATCCTCCATAAACCATGTGTCAACAATACTACTAACAAGTGCCTCCATCCATGTACCAAGTATGTACCAATCATGTATCAAATACAAATAAACTATGACTCATCAATATGTACCAACATTATCAACTATACACCTCATGCATGTGCAAACTCATCAATTATTTGTCTCAACCATGTACCCAACATGTACCTCAACCAAAATCCCTCATCAATTTCATCATCCAAATCTGATTTGTAACACTATAGTAGACTTGGTGTATATGATCACATACCTGCAAAACTTCCTTAACTTTAACAACAAGAGACTAGCATTTTCATTAAACTTTACTTTAGTCTCACATGACTAATTTTGGATTAGTAAAAAACCTTAACTTGCAATAATCATAACTATGTACCTATAATGAATAAAGATCTAAAAATGGCACATCATGTTCTTTAGTGTCTTTTGGTAATTTCTCCAGATTTCACTACCTGGAACCTCTCACAAAAAGAGTTATAGCAAAAATGGCATACCTTGTTGAATTCTTGCTTATTCTAGAGAGCGAACTTGTAGAGCGTACCTCACACAGAATATTTGTTTTATGGATATTAAAATGGTACACATGATACTAAAGACGGTACTCTAACCAATACATTTTGTCTTACTTAATTTGGATATGTTATGAGGAAGTTACGATGTTTTTACCCGAAACACATGTTTTAGACTAATTTGAGGACTAGCGACAAACCCTATTTTCCATGGAATATACCTCCAAAAATACAACGACCCACAAGCTAAAATTTGCATCACAGCTACTTGAATATGTTACCTCAATGACCTCTCAATTTCATAGTGTGAATCATTCTAGAAAAAAATGTTATTGCGAAAATGGGGAGATGACCTGTAAATAACATACCTTAGAAAGAATCATCAAGAGAATTTATCCTCCTTTGAATTTTGACCTTCTTTACTTCACCTTCCCTCTGAAATTCGGCTTAGATATCCTTTGGTTACCTCAATCACTTGTAGATATTCAATATGCACAAGTGTGTTTTAAAATGAGAGATCCTTGCCTCTTATGTATACTTTCATGTAGCTTCCTCAAGGGGTTACCTTTTAACCATCTTAACCCACTTTCCTTATTTTAGGGTTAACCCACTTCTAACCAGTTGCCCACTTAGTAATTTCTCCATTAAATTTATTATTTAAATAATTTGTTTTGTATCCACTTTGAATTATAGTACACTCATCACTTCACTTTACGTCAAGGGGTTACCATCTTAGGCCACTTTCCTTATTTTAGGGCTAACCCACTTCTAACCACTTGTCCACTTTTTAATTTCTCCATTAATTTTATTATTTTAATAATTTCTTTTGTATTCACTTTGACTTATAGTACACTCATCACTTCACTTTATTATTTAACTTCTAAAATATCTTAAACCACTTTGACTACTTTGACCTTTTGGGGCTTCTAGATGACTCATGAGAGTTCTCCACCTTCACGTGGCCATAAATCTCTAACCGTGAGGAGTTATGTGATCTTCTACATACCACTAGAAATGGCATGACAAGTAATATCCATATAGAATATTCTTACCTACAAATATATCAAAACTTATACCATTATCCATCAAACAAAGTTGAGTCCATTACCCAAGCCTTTCTCCAACTTCACATGGCCATAACTCTCTAACCGTGAGGAGTTATGTGACATTCCACATACCACCATAAATTGCATGACATGTACTATCCATATGGAATAGTCTTACCTGCAAATATATCAAAACTCATACCATTGTCCATAAAACAAACTTGGGTCCATTACCCAAACCTTTGTGCTATTTGAGTTTCTTCAAGGGTTGACATCAATGACAACCAACCCAAATAATCAACAGAAAAGAAAAACTAGATTCATGTATGATATTTTTATCTCCACTATTAAAATTGACATGAGTTATCTTCTTCAATTCATCATGTTGTAGAGAGTAGTCAATGTGGTTAAAAAATTGTGACACACCCATTAAATAAAATCTCCTTTTTCTTCTAACAATGTATATGCAAAAATTGTATTTCTCCATTTAAAACTGTAGTAAAATTTAGAACTACACACCTATGGTTGATTTCAGTGTTGTGGAATTGATTTCTATTTGCAAAGGATATTCCTGAACAGTAACTTTTAATCCATTGAAAATTAGATCTACATGGTGTTCAACTATTTAGTATAGATAAATTAGTTAACGTCAATATAGATAAACTTTACAAAAGACTTTTGTAACATTTTGACATGAAATTTAATAAATCTATACAAACTTTATATAAGTAATAATGATAATAAATTTATCATCCAAATGATTGATAAGCATGTATGATAACTACTCTATAACAACACCCACTACTCATAATGACCATTATGAGAAAAACTCTCCACACATGGTAGATTATAACTTCTTCACATGACACAACTTGATGATGATGATGGTGATGATGAGTGGATGATGAAGACAAGGTAAGAGAGCCACACCATCTTTTGATGATGAGCACATACATACGTAGAAATCAACAATTTTGCATGACCATTTGAAAGGAAAAATATATAGGATTTATGAATAGTTGAATAGCATAAAGATATGAGTGATCAAACTTGACTATAAGAAAAAGGTTGATCACCACTTTCTTGCGACCCCCATTGACGAGAATATTATGATAGAGAAAAGATCATGTAAGGCTTCCATAGTTTCCCCTCAATGATAATAATATACTCAATGAAGAATTGGTCAACAACTCAGTAGGAGACTAGAATATTATTCTCAAAGAAGTGTCACTCATTCCTTTCCCATGCGCCCCTCCATGAGAATATTTTTTTTGAGAAAGGTTCGGCCAACCTTTCCTTGTTTTCCCCTCAACAAGAATACTATTCTAGAAGCAGAAAAAGAATTGATTAAAAAAAGAGTACCAATCAAGAATCTATACAGTGAGGAGGAAATTGACAAGCAAAGAAATCAAGAAATTTAGAGCACTTGGTCTATAATTCATGAATACATAACAATTAACATTTCTTTAGTTTTCATCTAGAATAAGGTATTCACCGTTTATAGCCATTAAGCCAATCATAAATCAACTGCGTTCATCGTTATTTAATGATGTATTGAGGGTATGCTTCACATCTAGGCATCCTGGCAATCAATAATCAATGACCCATTCATTTTATTTTGGGGAAACCACTATATATATGTGTGTGTCATGCAAAAATACAATGAATGGTTACATACAAGCATGTGCGGGTTGATAAGATAGATAAATCAAAACCTCTCATGGATTTTTACAACATTATTTTCTAGTCTTTCCACCGATAACATATCTAGTTGCACAAGATCAAATTCACGATCTTAATCTAGTGAAATATATGGTTGACCCTACTCTAACTAGGTTAATTCAATAATTACACATGAGTCTATTGCAAGTAATAGGAAATCTCATGCATCAACACAATTTTCTAATTCACAATCATCCCATTCACCATTTCTACAAGGTCCATAATACCAAGTGAATTTTGATATCCATATTTTGAATATGGGGTTTTCTACTGAATCGATTCCATAAATTTCATGCACTATGTTGCAATGATATGCATGTGATTGATCTACATCAACCACTTCTGATTTTTTTTTTTGCAAATGTCCCCTCCTTATTAATTCCTCTTTCCTTATCGATTTCTCTTTCCTTATTGTTATCCTGTAGAACACCATTGAACTATATCTTTTTGATATTGAATACAGGATTTTGTCATAAAATTCATCTATTTCCTATGCAGTGTAATTTTTTATACATGCACCAACACCGTACTTTCATTTCCCATGCTTAGTCTCAAAATAGTTTGAAATATATGACACATTGTATTTTTTGTGAAACAAACTCAACCATGAAAATACAATATCATTTTTTATTTATTGACCACACAACCATCTAACGAATCCAATGTTGATCCATATAAATATCTGTCTTTCAAATGATCATAAAACATTCGAAAGCAAAGTAGTTCGTAATGTAGGTCATAGCAACTATTATCACTTATGTAAAAGTGAGACTCCTTAAATATTACCCTGCTATCTTAATACCATCTGGACCATGCCTATATGTGATATGTACCATTATGATGTCCTAACTTGAATGATAATTTTTGGCATTGGATCTCATTTTGCGGTTTCTGTTGGAGGGTATAGCTCTTAGAAAAATCCACAAATTACAGGGGAAAGGTATATTCTAAATTACTTATCCTTCCATCATGCCACCTGGACGTGTTAGACATATTGTTGAGTTTTTTCCTTAAAAAAAATCCTTGATAAAATCACATAGTGTTACTGGTTGACACAGAAATAATGCCCTGTGTGAAATGTTACATTTTAAAATTATATGTCAAATTTCTAAGTGCAATTCAAAATAAAATATTCCCTTTAAGTGCACACCACTAAGTGCATTTGTTATCTCCAAGCGTTTCAATGCACACAGAAGGTTTTCCATATGCGTGCATTGAAACGCTTGGGATAACAAATGTTTGGAATAAGGTCACCGCCAAATTTTCTTTGGCATTAACATGTATCGAAAAGGTCAATCTTTCTTTCTCCTACAATTCCTTCGAAAGTCAGTTCAGCTGAAATATCTTGATTTGTGTTGTCTTTTTCATACAGTTTCTTCGGAAGGTTAATTCAACTGAAATATCTTGATGATTTCTCGACCGAGAACTTAAGTTAATCAAACGCTACGATCATTCCTTTGGCCGGTGCATGTCCCCATTGTAGCTATCTTGAACCTTACTCACATGGCAGCCCAGGTGAGGTAGTTTATTTCTACTCAAGCTCGAAAACGAAGTTTCATTCCAGTCAGAGGAGTTAAGATTCACGCCGTCTAGTCCACATCATAAAACGGCAAATATTTTTATTGACATTATTGGCCATGGAATAAATCTCCCTGAAGACGAATCAAACCTGAAGGTAAATGGTGCTAGTAAGTGTATCATTCTATGAAATTTCATCATTAAAACATCCAAAAGATGAGACAAGGAAATGTTTCTTCAGTCTGTCCAAACCCTAACATAATTCACGCATTGAAGTAAAATTGCTTTGAAAAATCAAAGATGGTGACTTTACCAGTCAATACTCAACACATGCAACTAATCTTCTTGAAGACGAAACAGTAAATGGTTCTCGTAAGCGTATCTATTTATGAAGTTTCTCCATTAACTTATCCAAAAGACAGAGAAGGAAATGATGTTGCTTCTAACTCTTTCTTTCTTCGCTTCTGTCCAAACCCTAACAGAATTCACAAATTGAAGTAAAATTGCTTTGAACAGATGGTGACTTTTGAAGGTTGTTGATCCGATGTGCGCACAATCTAAATACTGTTGCGCACCAAACACGCTATGCGACATAGTTCACAAATCCACTGCTCAGTGAACAAACTGCTCAGTTTGTTGAGCGCTGTGAGCACACATACTTAATAAAATGATTTATGAATGCGGAATAATACAATGTTATGCTTAGCACATAAACTCATAAATAAGACATAACCTTGTCAATACACAAATACTTGATATTAATGAAGTTTTACTATGACTAAGACTTCCTATAGAAGCTAAGACCGAATCAACATTTAAAGACTGTCATTAAATTCAACTGATTCTTCAGCCACTTAACTCAACATTTAAAGACTGTCATTAAATTCAACTGATTCTTCAGCCACTTAACTCAACCCGAGAAGATAGAGATTGACACCATTTATAGCTTTCTGCTACCAAATTGACTTTTCAGTAAATTTGTGACTTTGCACTTACAGACTGTATCGGACCGATATTTTGGCTGACTAACAAACTATTGACAAAATGATTGACAGACAAATCAGCCCCTTAATTATAGTTGGTGGGATTTACAAAAGAAAATTACATCAAAATTTGTGTTTTTATTTTACTATCACTCATTTGTTACTATGAAGACTCCGAGACTACTTCACGGATGCTAAAATGCATCTCTTGTTAGAGCCTTTGTAAAAATGTTTGCAATTTATTCTTTTGACCTGCAAAATTCTAAACAGATCTCTTTGTTATTCACCAATTCTCTAATGAAGTGATACCTTGTATCAATGTTCTTGGTTTTGTTGTGAAACACATGATTCTTGGTTTTGTTGTTGGTTCTTGTTTTTGTTGCAACAAATCTTTTAACATCCTTCTCATCCATATTGCTTGACAAGTTGTGCTTGTACCTGCGACGTACTCTGCTTCTGTTGAACTCTGCTTCTGTTGAAGGACGTGTCACTATGGGTTGCTTCCTTGATGCCCATGATATCATACCTGTTCCAAAATGAAATGTGTACCATGAGGTACTTTTTCTGTCATCAATGTTGCCTCCACAATCATTGTCAGTGTATCCAGTGAGTCTGAAATATTCTCAAGTGGAGTACTTAATGCCAAAATCTTTTGTTCCATTCACATATCTCATGATTCTCTTTCCTCCCTTCTAATGTGATTCTTTTGGAGTTTCCATGAACCTTGAAATTAGGCTCACTCCATACATAATCTCAGGTCTTGTCGTTGTTAGATACATACGTCTGCCTACCAATCTTTTAAACAATGTGTTATTCATGTTGAAACCTTTATCTTCCTTACTTATCTTCAATCCTATTATGACAGGCGTTGGTGCTACTTTTGAATTTACCATATTGAATCTTTTCAATATTTCATGTGCATACTTGGACGGTGAGATAAATATGTCAGTTTTCGACCCGTGCACTTCTATTCCTAGAAAATATCTCATAAGCCCCAAAATGAGTCATTTCAAATTCATCCTTCATGACTCTCTTGAATTTTTCTATGCCAAAATTACCTGTAAATATCAAATCATCCACATATAAACAAACAATTAACACATTACCTTGCTGATTTGATTTGATGTACAGTGTTGGCTCATTTTCACTTCTCTGAAATTCATTATGTGTGAGATAGGAATCAATGTGACTGTACCAATCTCTCAGAGCTTTTGTTAACCCATACAGTGCTTTCTTCAATATGTATACTTTTTTTTCTCGTCCTGGAACCTCATAACCTTGTGGTTTGTCCACATATACTTCTTCTTCTAAGTTTCCATTAAAAAATGTTGACTTTACGTCCATCTAATAAACTAGCCATTTGTACTGCGTGGAAATAGCTAACATGGTTCTCACTGTGTCCATGCGCGACACTGGTGAAAATGTTTCATTATAATAAATTCCAGGTTGTTGTGTAAAGCCTCTTGCAACTAACCTTGCCTTGTACTTCTGTACATTTCCTTTTGCACCTTGCTTGATTTATAAATCTACTTGACGCTTATAACATCCTTGTCTTCAGGTACATAAACCAAATTCCATGTTTGATTGTTCTAGATATTAATCTAATTTTTTCATCCATGTTTTGTGCCATACATCCTCTTTGACAACTTATTCAAAGGTTCATGGATCATCTATTTGTCAAAACAGAGCAAAAACTAAAAAATAATTTGATGCATCTTCATTATAGATGTCGCGCAGACTTCTTTTCTTTCTTGGTAACAAAATTTCTAAAGTTGGATCTGGATATGTAGAATTGCTTGGAATGCTTGTTGGTGTTTTCTACACTCGAGTTGTAGATTGCGCACATGTTGTCCTTACTGGAGTACTTTGCATAGTAATTTGCATCACAGTGCCAGATGTAGATGGAACTGTGCACTCACTTGTGCATGGTGTTTGAAACACTTCATCTTCAGTGTCATAATGCTCAATTGCGTTAATAATTTTTACTATCTTTGCAATGGTTCCATCCATTCTTCAATCTCCATGAACTGAACATCGCAGCTGATTATGACTTTTTTTGCAACAAGGTCATGCAACTTGTATCCTTTTGTTTCTTTAGAATACCCAACAAATATACATTTATGTCCTTTGTTGTCCAAATTCCTTCTCAACTCATTTGGAACATATGTGTATGCGACGCAACCAAAAAAATTTAAGTGTGCCACATTATGCTTTGAACCTATCCAGGTTTTCTAAAGAAATCTATTCTTCACACTCTTTGATAGACATGTGTTCAATATGTATACTGTAGTTGCCACTGCCTCATCCCAATACTTATTTGACAAATGTTTGGTTGTCAACATACTGCGTGCCATTTCCATGATGGTTATGTTCATTCTCTCTGCGACCCCATTCTATTGTAGTGTATATCATGCGGTAAATTACTTGTAGATGCCACAAAAATTACAAATTTTATGAAATTCTCTTGAAATGTATTATCCTTCTTTGTCAATTCCTAGACACTTGATGTAAAAACCACTATGTTTCTCTACGAGTGATTTAAACTGTTGAAAACAACCCAATGCGTCATATTTATTCTTTAGAAAATAAATTCATGTCTTTCTTGAAAAATCATTAATGAATGTTATAAAATATGTACTTCCTCCTATTGATGGAGTTTCCATTGGTTCACAAATATATGAATGTATTATTTCCAGTGGAGCTTTTGCTCTGTAAGACTTGCCATATGGAAATGAATCTCTGTGTTGCTTTCCAAATATGCAACCTTCACATATCCTTTCTGGTTTTTCAATCAATGGTAATCCTTTTACCATATCCTTTGTGTCCAAATCTGAAATGCCATAACTAGGAATAATCTTGTATTTCAGATTGGAATGTTGCCTTTAACTCTACGCCATTTTCTCCTTTCTTGATATTGCACACACTATTTCCATCATTAGAACTGTGCACACTATTTTCTGTTGTGAATGCAGTGTCTAACTTTACACTTTTTCCTTTATCTACATTTTGCGTTGTATTCTTCTTCTTGGATGGCTTCAATTTCAATGGGAACATACTGTGACTTGTCATATTAATTTTTGCAATAAGAAGATTACTTGGGCATTTATCCATGATCACACAATGATTATCTTCGATGTAGATTATGTATCGTTTTTGTAACAATTGCCCCGTACTCATCAGATTATGCTTCAAACCAGAAACATAATATACATTAGACATAACTTTGTGTTCTCCTTGTCTGGTTAAAATTTTTATAATACCTTTCCCTAAGACAATGACTTGGATATCTGTTCCAAGTGTATCCTTGGTTTGGACTGACTCATCCAAATTAGAAAATAGTTCTATGTTTCCTTTCATGTTGTTACTACAACTTGAATCTAAGTACCATATGTCACATGGACTTTCTTGAGAAACATTGCATTCAACTGGTGACACTATTTTAGTCATTTCTGCAGTGCTAGGCATTGCTAGAATACGCACCATAAACATAGGGAGATTTTGGTTATTGGTGTTGTGTGATTGATCTTGACTTTTCTTGTCCTGATAATACTGTCTCTTTCTACACTCATATGCATAATGTCCATAATTTTTACAGTAATGGCACCGAATCTTTGATTTTTCAGTTCTTTGACAACTTGACTCGTTGATACTTGGGTTTTGACCTATTCCACCAGTATTTCTAGGATTGATACTACATCCACTTCTGTTAGAACTTCTTCATATGCCTCTATAGTTATCTCTCCCCCTTTCTCTTCCACGTCTTATAGATGACTACACGGAAAATGCATTCTCTAATGACATATTTGACCTATTCAATTTGTGTTCATAATTGATTAGGGA
>JZKD02S0275735.1:8367-20473 GCA_000966675.3 Picea glauca | reverse complement strand
GAGTCTTTCACTCTGTATTTTTACAGTCTCTGTACATTTCTTTCATTAATAGAAATCGTGTATCACTGTATCTCTGTGTTTATGGTTGCATATCTGATATATTTCTGTTATATTATTGGATATACGCGATATCTCTGTGCATTTATTTATTATATCTCCGCTCTCATTTCGTGCCGAAAATAATCCAGATCAACACCTTTGCGAAGTCAAACCTGCAAGAACATAGAAACCTTCCCATACTACTATCTATGATTAAGTAATAGAAACCCTACCAATTGATAACTTACACCAAGTAATCAAATAGACAAGAAGTTAATAAGAAATTATAAGAGAAATAGCCCAAGTTCTTATATTAAATGAAAAGAATGAAGTTTACAACCTAATGATGATGCAATCCTCCAAGCTCCTTGCTTTAGCCCTTGATTATGGATCCAACTTAGCTTCTTCACAAAGGTTTGGATCTCTTTGACAAGATCATAAGTTTGGTATGTGCTTCTTTTCCATCTATCCATCTCCCTCTCACTCTGAAATGACCTGGTTATATAGATGTAGGAAGGTTTAACTACTAGGGTAAATCAAGAACATGGTTGAGGATAAGGTGGATTAGGTTAGGATTTGATTTATATTCATGGTTATTCTTGCTCCAATGATAAGATAGAAGGAGGTTTGAATAATATCTTGATGCAAACAAGAAAACAAACCAAGAACCATCCATAAAGTCCTTGAAATATGCCCCTAGATTCATGGGATTTGACCAAATCTGCATGGTTTCTCCCCTAGAAGGGCAGACAAAGTGACCTGGTCACTCCCCCATAGTGGCAGAGAGGGCGAACAAAGGGTGATGGTCTCTCCCCTAGAGTGAAAATGGGGGAGACCATGGTCAAACAAAGCCAGAAAGACAAGAGGGAAAGTGAGTTTTTGACCCTAAAATGATGTTTTTCTTCCTCCAAATTCACAAGGGATCATGATATGTGATTTTTACATGGTAATAAGGTCAGAATAATTAGGAAAGTACGACACTTGTGCCACGACATTGTTCCATTGCAACCACGACACTTAGGGTGAGGTGTCAACAATACAACAATTAGCAAAGTGAAATGCGACACTTAGCTAGGTGTGACAAAATGGCGTATAACAGATGCCCCCCAAAGTGTGAGATCAGAGGAGAAAAACAATGGGCAAAACACTTTGTAATGTTTTGGAGTCAAGGGATTGAAGTCAGAAGACCTATCAGAAAAGAAAGAAAACATCCATCAATATACATATATCATCCCCGAGGTAGGCATACTCATACTCGGAATAATTTGAAATCAAAGCATTATCATTGACCAATACAATATGGATCCATGAAAGTACTGACTAAGGATATGGCCACCGAACATACAACGTGGATCCATATCTGTATGACTTGATCAAAGTGTAGCCATGAGATTGTACATAGTGGAGCTACAACATGACATAACATAGCCACAGATCAATACAACATGGATTCTATGTTACATTATACATCACAACTTCATAATCTCCATCATAGCCTGGGGAAGGCATATAACAAACTGAGTGCTTACTGAAAATTCACCCCCAAGGTATTCAATCCCAATCCCGAATAGTATGAATCTAGCCATGTGAATAAAGGTCTTGACGTCAAACATGGTAGAAACCACTTGATTACAGATCAATGATATATATTGTTAACAAGTGCGAGGGAAATCACCAATGATGACAATGACTCCCAAGGTACTCTGAGTACATTCCATCGAATGTGAATAGATGATATGAATTCGAACACTCGTGGAATGAATCGATCAGGGGTCAATGATGTAAAACCCATTGTCGAAAGCGAGGAAACCTGCCATTGAGGCATGCCCGATCCAAGGTACTAATTGGTTTCTAAGTCTAATTCCCGGATAATGTGCTGAAGTCGAAGGAAATAGACTCGTTGAAGTATGGCCATGATATATCCCCCATCATCGACACAAAAAAAATAAGGATAGTGATGAATAGTGATGGATCAAATGATGGTGAGCTGACACAGGGGTGAAAATGAAAAGGTTGACTTCCCTTGAACATATGGCGACACAATGAATGACTCGACAACATTGACTCAATAAAGCATGAAGACCAAGTATGATGAAGTGACGACAACCGCTAGATCAATTCAAAGGAGTCGAAATAGTATGATGACACATGGAATGAGACAACAACCAAGGGTTCTCTTCTTGAAGAAGTCAAAAGAGTATGATGACACATGGGATTCAAACAAGTGCCATGTCCAAGAGAAACAAAAAGTTGTCATAATGATAAAATACTTGAACCACTTCTCAAATTCCCCCCCCACCCAGATAGGCGAGTACCTCTTTGTTTTTTAGCGAGCTCAAGGAGGATAACAAATGCTCGGTTAACTCATCTTCAATGAGTCCCATCTTCATATATTTAACGAACCTGAAGAAGGAAGGGTTTGATCCCAGATGGATCCTTCCTTGTGTAGATTTGACGAGTTCAAGGAAAGAAAACTCGATGGTCTTTTCATATTTCAAGAGTCTGAAAAGATTCGATAAAGAAGACTCCAAAATGGACTTTTTCGTAAATTTAGTCCCCATGGTCCGAAAAAGTATAAAACGATACCTAGGAGAACTCTTCTAATCATGCTTGACTAGAGTATTCATTTTTCGTAAATAGTCCGATGAGACCGAAAAAGAGATAAACGACTGCTCAACAAACGTTCTTTCTAATTCAATTTAAAGAGCGCGAAAGACAACAAGATTGCTCAACAATATTTTCATGTTTATAGAGTTTGGAAATAGCCTTAAGGAGACTCCAAAAGGTTCCTTTTTCATATAGATTTTATGAGTATGAAAAAGAGATAAAAGTATACTTGGTAACCTATTATCATGTATTAACCAACATGAGAAAGAAAAAATATTGAGCTCGATAACTTATTCTAATGTATTTACGAGCACGAGAAAAAACAAAGACTAAGCTAGTTCTAGAAAAGACTACTACGTTATGATGGGAACGACCCTCAAACGAGGATCACTCCTAGAAACATGTCTCTCTAGAGGTGTTTTCCCCCCAGCTTGTGTGACAAAAGCTAAAGGGTTTTCTCCAATATGATGACCAGAGACTGGACACTTTCCCCCCAAGCGTCATTTCCTCCAACGACTTCTCTTTTTTCCTTGTTTAGGCAGCTAGTTACTAATGGGAACATCTTCATGAGGAGGAAGAAAATAAGGTTCAAGCACATAATCCAGAGTGAGACTCAAATTGAATGGAGGGGGGTCTATTTTATTTTTTAACAAGATTGACAGAGATGATGAACTATGCTCGTTGAGACCAGGCAGTACCAAAGGATCAGATAATTCTATGGATGGACACACCTGATTCGAAATCATATTTATCATGGAAAATTGCGAGATGACATGATCAGGTAAAGGAAAAACCCCCATGAGTGAGGAATACTTAGGGAGACCTACTCCTACACTTTCAAGACTAGACTGTCCTAGAAAAGGGACATCATTCATCGTAGCATTGCGAAGATCTGGAGTTATATAGTCCAGTTGGTCAATAGTGATAATTTTTCCTTGATGGGGAAATCGTAAAACACAAAACATTGTATATGCGACGACAGTCATGGCATAGAACCAACTATGACCAAGTAACAAATTGTAATCCAGAGGTGCATCAACTACTTCGATATCGATTATAACCGTCTTACCCTTCAATGTCATAGAAAAGGATGACAAGGGTTCGTGAGGTTGAAAACCACGTCCATCAAATGATTTCAAGGTGGTAAGAGACGAGGTAAGCTTAGGAGAACCTATGGCTCTCCATGAAGGCAAAGACATGACATAGGTGGAGGCTCCTTCATCCAAAACAATGTGATGGATGTTCTTCCCACAAACCAAAATTTGAATTTGGAATGCTAAGTGGTGGGAAAGCCTCCCCTTAAAATGATCCAAATTAAACGTGATCAGTTTTGATGCCTCTGGATCCATAGCTCTAATGGCTAACAACAGGGTTCTACGTCGACTTGGACAAGTCTATATAAATTCGAGGGATGACATAACACAAGGCAGATGCGCCAAATCTTCAACAATGTTGTAGTTTTGGGTAGCGCGGGCATTTGGATTAAATGTCACCTTTCTAATTATTCTCTTGGGTGGGCGAAACAATGCATCAGATGTTGGCTTCTCAATCTGAAGAGAATTGGAAGATAGAGGAGGAGTGGAAGTGGAGGGTTGATCGACAACCTTTCCCTTAGTCGAATCACCTGGAGGAGTGTCATAAGTGTTTTCTCAAGTTGTCACATTAACCGCCTTAAACATGTATACCTTAGAGGCGCTTGATGAAGCATCCCCTTGGTGGGAATGGCTTGCATTTCCTCCTTACGGAGGGGAAATATTTTGTGCAACCAGATTTTGTTGCTGAACCAGTTGGGAGGCACCCTTATGAAATTTAGCGACCGCCTCACGATGAGGACAATATTTCATTTAGTGGTCTTCCTCACAAATCATACAAGGAAACTTAGGCTTCCTAGTTGGTTGAGTATCAACAGTTTGTGGATTATCCTACTGGTTAAAAGATTTCTTGGATTTACCCTTGTTTTTATTCTTACCCCTAGTTGCTGATATGAAGAGGATTGTACCGCATTCACCTCGAAGGTTTGAGCATGAGCGGAAATAGTTTTGGCGTCTGAAACATAAGTTGGTTCCAGAGCAGGTTTTGTTGGATTGTTTGAGGAACGAGGAGCATAAGGGATTAGATCATAAAGTGTGCCAGACTGGGAATAGAACAAGTCCAAATGATAGCATGCTCCTCAGTAACAATGTTTCCCATAACAACATCACGGGAAATGGGAGGCAAGAGTGACTTTGTAAACCAATCCGCAAGGAGTTGGTCCAGAATGGGAGTTTTGGTCAACCGTCTCCGCCGTCTCAACATCCCTTTGACAGTTAATCCAAGCTACCATGTTGCACAAATAGTGCTTGTGCCTCACAAGAATTAAGAGAGCCCTGGTTGATAGATTAAATGTTTAGGTGTATTTACATGTATACTCATCTCTATACAAAAACACTCACATTTTTGGTTCCATTGTCGGGGAGGCACTAAAGGATATAGGCTGCTTGTTTAAATTCCCTTTCTAAAATTTCATTATTATACTACCTTAGGATGAATGACTCGAGGAGATAAAAACCCTCGTGGATGTGGTACAATAGGATCCACCCACAATACTAACCACCAAGCAATAAAATTAGGAGGATGAGGAAACCCTCAAGGCATCTCTGGATCCAAATCTAGAAACTAAAGAGATAAGATAACATCTAATATCCCATAAAGCCCCCCTAAAGTTGACTCTACAACTGACACATTCGTAGGCTCTCCTGCTTCTGAATCCCTTCATCTCAAAGATCAAGGTTTACCTGAGAATCCTGTTCAAGAGCCTAATCATTTAGCTAAATCAAATGAATCTTTTTGGGGAGAGAAGTTTTTAGGTATGGGAGAAGAGGTAGAAACCCTAAAACAAAAGGAACCAATTACCTTCAAGTTCCCTATCCAAGAATCCAATGATACAATAAAAATGAAAAAAATTCCACTCTCTGATTTTCCAATTTTTCAAGGGTTTCCTAGCAATGATACATACACCTTTCTCTTTGAATTTGATGTCCTTTGTCAAAGCTATGATTAGTCCTTAGACACCAAAAAAATCAAATTGTTCCCAACCACTTTGAAAGAAGCATCATTGCACTGGTTCATGGGTCTTGGGTAAAACACTATCAAGACTTGGGTTGAAATGAAACAAAAATTCTTGAAGAAATACCAAGACTAATGTAAGGTAAGGGACATCATGGAGGAAATCTTTAAGATGTCACAGAAAGATGAAGAAATCTTAGAAGACTACATTGAAAGGTTTCAATATAATCTACAAAGGACCATGCATAATGCATTGGATACTGAAACTCTGCGTATCATTCTCCTCTGAGGAATTAGGGATGTTTTTTTGGATATCCTAAATCTTATGGGAGCCGAAGACATTTCCTAGTTAACATATGATGATATCTGTGAGTTGTGTAAGCGTTATTCATGAGGGACCTCCAAATCTGGAAGAGGCCTTCGAGACAGTCTCAAAGGTCACTAAGTCATCCAATGGGGGATGAGTGACCAAATATGAGATAGGGAGTATGTTGGATAAATTTAAAAACGACATACTCAACTCCCAGCTAGACACATTCCAAGCTAAGAGGAAGAAGGAGGAGGATGATCTAACATTGGCCATCTTTTGTACTCGATGTCAAAAGAAGCATCCTTTACAAGAATTTTATTTAGAAAATATTGAGGCGTGTGGAATTTGGGAACAAAATCATGCCACTAAGGACTATCCTTCCTTTCCCTGACTTAAGGCAGTATACCAAGGCACTAATGAGGAAACTAAACAAATTTGTTTTTTCACTAAAAAGCACCCATGGCCACCTCAACCACCAAGCATGACATAGGAAATACCCTAGTACCTCAACATTTTAGATCATATCAATATCCGCCACAAAACTAGTATACCCTCATGCTCTGACAACAATGGTATCCTCAATCCCAGAACCAACCATGACAACAAGGTTGGAGGGGACAACCATATTTTGGAAATCCACCTTAGCAAAGCACACTTGAACAACATACTTCGGTTATCAAATAAAAAGAATTATAGTTTCCATGTGGTCAAACACCCTAAAGACCACCTCAAATTCTTTCTCAATCCATACCTAACCTGAACAATAGAGTAGCTCAACCCATCTACAATGTTGAGGTACCACCTTTCCCACACTACTTTGTGTCCTCCGTGGACTGCGATGATATTAATATACACTTGAGAAAGGTAGTAAAAAATTTGACATCACTTGTTATATAGGAACAAGATGATGGGGAGGAGGAACATGAACCAGAAAAAAAAAAGAAAAAAAAGAATCTTCCCCAGTTCTACCACCATCCATTTCAGAAACCACTCATCAACATAAATCCCCTGGAACTGTTCTAGTCCCACTGTAACCTGAGAGATTAACTATAGAAAAATCATCGACACAACCTAGATTTGATCTTCTAGGGGAATTGAGAAATGTATGTGTCAATATTATGTTGTTTCAAGCAATCAAGGATGTTCCAATATATGCTAAAGTCTTTAGAGAGTTGTTCTTAAGAAAGATAAGAAGGAAGAAGAAGGATCCTCCGATTGTTCATGTCATAGGGAAATTAGCAGACCCAATGTTAGGAAAAAGTCTTCATGACCAAATATGTAGATCCTAGAAGCCCAATTGTTAATATTCATATCAATAATATTTCCATTCCTAACACTCTAATAGACTTAGGGGCTACAATTAACATTATGACAAAAGAGACAATGAAAAATCTTAAGCTAACTAACTTAAGACCAACTCCTACTGTCCTCCAGTTGGATGATAGATCCACTGCCAAACCAGAAGGTATAATATATGATGTTATAGTCTCTATTGATTCTTGGGAGTATCCAACAGATTTCATGATCCTACAACCAAAAGCTAACCTAGGATGGTATCCAATAATATTGGGTCAACCGTCGTTGGCAACAGCATATGCCTATATTAGTTATCCATAAGGAATTACGACTATGTCCCACTGAACCTTAACCAATAAAATTACTCTTTACCCACCAACTAAACCTTCTTTGGACTCAGAAACACCTTCCTAGATACCAAATAGTGATGATGAGGCTATCCGACCCCTTCTATCCTTGGAACAAGCCTCACAAGAGGCGTAGGATGACCTTATTTGTGACTTTCTAACATATTAGGGAATCATATATCACCCATTGGTATCAATGTAGATCCCGTAAAAATTGATGTCATATGCAAGCTCCCAATTCCAGCCATACAAAAATAGGTACGTAGTTTAACTTGGACATACAAGATACTATCGTTGGTTCATTGAAAATTTCACTAAGATTGCCTCACCATTACTCCAAATGCCTTCTAAGACTACATAGTCTTCTTGGGATACTAATTGTCAAAAAGCCTTGGACACCTTGAAGGAGAAATTGTCCATCACACTTGTTTTACGGGGACCAAATTGGTCTCTCCCCTTTCACATCTCCAAGGATGCATCATATACAACCATTGGAGCTATACTGGGTCAAAAGTAAGATCAGAAACCTTATGCCATCTACTACGTTAGCAAAAATATTACCCCCGCCGAACAAAACTATACCGCCACAGAAAAATAATTTTTAGTTGTCATTTATTCCATAAACAAGTTTAGTCACTACATTACTGGATACCCCGTGTTCATCCATATAGACCATTCTGTCTTTCAGTACCTGATGAATAATCCTATCAGTAATGGCCGGGTGACTAGATGGATATTGTTGTTGCAGGAGTTTGACATCACGATCCTCGATAAACCAGGGAAAGAAAATGTAGTTGGTGACTTCCTCATATGTAGTGTCTATATTATGCCTCATAATGTTTTTATGGATGGTAAGTAGTGGTTCATAAAAAGAGCTATCTCTCTATCTTGCTTGTTGAAAAATGTAAAAGCTTGTGAAAACCACTTCCAATGAAGCCTTGTATATAATGACAAACCACTCTGTGTGTGTAAACATATACTCCGTACCTATGCTCTATTTTGATACTCTTCCCCTCTAAGAGATTTGCACACTCTGCACCATAATCCTTTGCCTATATATATAAATCTTGGGATCTCATAAGTGACATGGTGCCAAGACCAATATTAGAGCTATCTCGTCAAAATCATAATTAGATGTTTATTGATTTCACAATCACATATTGTTTCGTGTTCTAAGCAAGTTAAAAGAACTTAGATTGTTCTTCTTGAAAGAGCCATCTTAAAACCACTGTTCAATTTGTCTCCCTAGAAACTCAAATTTTGTATTCACACATAACCCAAATAAACTCATTTAAGACCATATTGGATATCAAGATTTGTTGGATTCAAAGGAAGTCATCCCTGTAAAGATTCTCGAAGGCCATATCATAAAAAACAGAGGTATACATTATATGCATGGATAATGGTTAAATGCAACTTCAAGCTGGGAGACATATTGATATTTTTTAGTCTTGGTAAGAAGCACTCTCACCAATATTGTGGTTTTATTTATAAAATTTTAACATCCTCTTCAAAGTTTTGAATTGGATTTGTTTGTAAAAGATTGTATAAGCTACAAGATTGCCTAGAAGTCCTGAGCTTTTAAGATTGTATTACAAATTGTGTAAAGTCATGAAACAATATATAAAACTTTTGTAAAGAGTAAAGGGACAGAGCAATATGAGCTGCCAAACATTTCAAGAAGCACTATAACTTATCAAAGGAATATTGTAAATATACACCACTGTTGAAAGATAAACCAAATTATGAGCTGACACCTACATGAGTCATTTGATGGATGACTTGGGAAATTGAAAATAGCAACGAGCACGACCACAACATATTCAGAATTCAAAATGTTAAGAGAAGAGCAAGCTATCAAAGTTCTACAAGTCTAAATTGAAAGCTATAGGCATACGATTTGGCCACAGGACTTGAGCTTGGATTTCATTCAAAATTAAATTGTTGCACCCAGCTATCGAATTCCAGAATTAGTGTCATTTCAAAACTTTTCCATGGGCTTTTGGAGAGCTGATACCAAAATTGTCTTGAGCACGTATTGCTGAGAATGGTCGAACTGTCATCCCAAGAGTATTGAAGCTGGAATTCTGTGGAGGAGACAATATTATATGGAGTTGATATTATTGTCAACGTCATATTATAACACGACTTCTGTGAGGAGAATGACGCCACTGTCATTCCAGCATAGTAAAACATAATCTTTGCAAGGAGGCGATATCATTGTCAGCATATTGACAAGTAAATTCTGCCACGAAGTAAAGGTGATTGTTAAGCAAGATGGGCAGTCAAGTGAATCGAGTAGAGCTCGAAAACGTTGAAGCCTTGGTGGCTAAACCTCAGGTCGCCAGTGTTTTTCTATAGCAGGTTGGCTCCACTCTTTCCACAAATTTAGCAGAGGAGAACCTCAACTTACCATGCAATTCATTCAAACTTTTGATGGGTTTAAAGCAGAGGTTCGAGGGATAAGGTTCGACGTTACTGAGTCTTCCATCGCTCGAGCCACTGGCCAGCCTCGTAATGGAGAACGATGATTTAAGAAAGTTAAAGTGCCACCAGAGAATTGGGTCGGTTTTCTTCAAAATCCTGAGCAACTGTCAGGCTTTAAAAAGGGAATTGCTCGATCCCTGCTCATCTATCCATGGGACGAAGTCACATAGTTGTTATAGAAGTATATATCTTGGGAGTGATGACATATCATCGTTTATTTTTATCATATTCACCTCATGTTTCACCTCAATGACAGTCACTTTGAAATAATGGAGTAAGCGTAAGTTGTAAGCACCAGTTTTAAGCTTCAGTTGTGAGAGTCAGTTGTAGGCGTGTTAAGAGTCAGTCCATAGTTGAGAGTCTAGTTGTCTTTGGTTTGCATGTAACCGACTTGGTAGAGTCTTTTCCTATATAAGGATGTAATCCGTTTTCATTGAATAATATAGAAGTGAGCATAGCCTCACTGTGTTGTTTGTTTTGCATATTTTAAGTTGGTATCAGAGCTGGTTGGAGATCCAGTTCTCTAAGGCAAGATCCAAGAACAAGATCTCGAATTTGATTTTGAAAAATTGCCAGCGCCCCCCTATAGAGTGTTAGAGAGCGTCGATGCTGTCTCCTCTTATGTATGCAATCCAAGCATCAGTTCTAAGCTTCCAGTTGGATCACTGCCAGCATACCCGCTCCCTATTGGGACTCGGAATGGTGACAAATGTCAAAGACATCAACCACACACAGTTTGCAGATGACACCCTTCTTCTTGGAGGAGCCAGTGCCCCCTCAATGAGGAATTTTAAGCAAGAGCTCGACCGGTACAAAGAAGTCTCAGGAAACAAAATCAATTACCATAAAAGCAGAGTCTATGGCTGGAATTGCTCACCACGAGAGATGCTCGAAATCACTAGAGCTTTAGAAATGGAAGGGTCAACGACCTGGGACTCGTTCAAGTACTTGAAAATCCCAATCTTCAAAGCACCCCCCAGGTTGGTCCATTGGCTTTCACTTCTAGACAATCTGAAGCTCTGCATCCAAGCATGGGGAGCCACATGGCTAAATCTTGCAGGGAAAGTGGTTCTGCTGAAATCCGTCCTAACTAGTCTCCCAATCTCCCAAAACTCAATTTTCATTGCGCCTAAAACCATCGTTATCAAAATAGATTCCTTGCTGAGAAGATTCCCGTGGGAAGGTGGAAACGAAAATGAGAGGAATCTCCATTTAGTAAGTTGAGAAAAAATCAAGAAATTGATTCTAGAAGGCAGTCTCCAAATCCGAGACGTTGCTGCCCAAAACCTAGCTATGGGGGCCAAAATTCTGTGGAAATTAATCTCCGGCAATTTCTCCTGGAGCAAGGAAGTCCTGTGGAAAAATTACTTCCTAGGGCAGTGTATCAGGTGCTTGGATCGACCTCCGAAAGTCCTTAGAGGCTCGCCAGTTTTCATGCTCTGTCTCAGGGCCTTAGATCTCTTCAAATCCAGTTTGATTTGGATTCTTGGCAATGGGAAACACATAAGGGTCTGGGAGGATTCAATCCTAGGGGATCCGTCGATGGATCACCATGAAGGCTTGGCCAATATAAAAATCTGGCTCCACTCCAACAACCAACTCACTCTTTGGGACATCTCCCACTGGGAAGAAGATGAGGCAGGCAGTTGGAAAGACTGGGACCTTGGAAACTATCCAAAAAGACTTGAAAATGAAGTGAGAAGTCTGCTTGAGGAACTTCAAGGGAAGGCACCCCTTAAAGCCTCAACCAAGGACAAAAGAGGTTGGGGCACAACCACTGGAAAATACTTTGCAGTCGTAGGCTACAAGCTTCTACAAGCAATTCCTCACGTTCATCCTAATCCAACGCCGTGGAAGACAATCTGGTCTTACAAATCGATTCCCAAAATCGACATGTTCACTTGGACGATGGCCCACAAAAGCATTTTGACAAGTGAAAATCTAAGAAGAAGAGGTTGGCAAGGCCCCTCAAGAT
>JZKD02S0275724.1:0-20474 GCA_000966675.3 Picea glauca | reverse complement strand
GAACTCATTTATTCACAGTCATGGTACTTATATATGGTACTACATGATGCTCTGAGATCCATGCCATTTGGCCAGGACAAACCTGGGATGTCTCACTCAACGGATAGATTGATTGGTACCACTACACACCACAATTCACTCCTCCAACAACCACCTATGTATGGAACACCTCAATATCTATTGGCATATGGCATACCTCCTTATTATCCTCCTCCCCCTTATCAACAAACATACCCTGTTTCCCATCCTCCACCCATTAATGGACCACCGTCGGCACCCATAGTATGCCCCATGGCCCAACCAAGTTCTGGTACCCCCTCTACCTCAACTTATACCCTGAGCACTAGTGAAAGTGAAATGCCTTCCTATGTACCCTACAGATCATTTCCACTAAATAATCCATACTTTCCATTTCCTGGCCCTCCACAGCCCATGGATCCATCACAAGGACACCCACATGCTAGGGTTAACTTTGTTCATCCCTCTCCCATTCAGCAATATCAAAATTTTGAACAACTGAATACGAAAAATCTGACCCATCGGTCGAACAATGCCAAAAAGAAAGGAAAACCCCCAAGGGGGAAATAACAACAAACGCCAAGGGAAGAACAACAACAATCTTCAGAAAAAATTCCCTTTTTCCCTTTGCGGTGAGTATGGCCATTATAGTC
Organism: Picea glauca; assembly: GCA_000966675.3. Taxonomy (NCBI): domain Eukaryota; kingdom Viridiplantae; phylum Streptophyta; class Pinopsida; order Pinales; family Pinaceae; genus Picea; species Picea glauca. The sequence continues at coordinate 19,803 of JZKD02S0275724.1, read as the reverse complement.
ACCATTTCCTTCAAATTTCTAACTTTAAACGGATGGAAGAATCGAGAAATGGACCACATCCCCCAGCACCGCCTACCCCCAATAGGCCCCACAAAAATATGTATAGCAACCACCCCCTGTCGTTCTACAAAACCCCATTCCACACCAAGAGGTGATGAACACCCAACATGATATGCATCTAGTCCCACCACATATGGGACAATATGCAAACCCAAGCACTCCTATAGATCACACTATCCTCCTCACTAGTGAGGAAGAAGTCCTTCTACAAACACACAATATTCAATACAATGCACCCCCTGACTCCGCTCCCACTACCTCAGAAGTAGCCCCAGTCACAATTGGATCACCTTTGATGATTCCTCTCCCTAATACTGATCCACCCCTTCGTATTCCTCACATCCCATTACTACGGAATGTCAACAAACCTTAGGCTAGGGAAACACACAATTACAGTCTGGTCGATGTCTTGGCCCAATCCCCTGTTGCCATGCCTATTTTAGAAGTCCTTCAAACCTATCCTACTCAATGGAAATATTTACTTTCCACCCTGGAGATAGTTGACCCTGTTGATACTCACCTAATCAGCTTTGATCTTGATAGTGGAGAACCCCATCTCCCTGCTTTGGTCACCTTCCAAATACCAGTTAAAATCCGAAACATCATAGTTCACCGATGCATCATTGATGAAGGTGCATCCATGTGCATCATGTACAAAATGGTATGGAAGAAACTTGGCTCCCCCAAGCTCATACCATCCGCCATAACTTTGAGATGTTATGATGGACGACCATCCTCTCTGGAAGGGCTCTTTCAAAATGTCCCCGTTGAACTCGGGGGCGATACTATCCTCGTTGGCATTAAATTTATCGATGCTCCACTCGATTACAACATTTTTTTGGGTGTAGATACATGTATGCGATGAAGGCTATGGCCTCTTCCGTGTTTCACACAATGTTTTCCACAACGGGAAGATCATTACTATCGACCAAGTGTCGCATTACGAGCCCAACCCTTCCTCCAACATTGATAATATCCTAACCTTTGTTCACACTAATTCTAAGGCTTACCCACTCATCGAAATGGGTCCAAGAATTTTCAAAAACCCATCCTTGCTAGGGAAATACCATGGAGCACCTCCTCTCATACATCCCTCAACACAAGTATGTGTCATATCCTCCAATGGAACAAAAATTGGAGATACCCTTCCTCCCACATAGGCTTCATTACTATATGATGTCCCACTAGTCACAGAGCTCCTTCCTCAGGAATCCCTTGAGAACCCTCCAACTCCCCCTATTCTTGATTACCCCCCCCCCAGGTCCACATCCCAGTTTGGGAGACAGTCCCACAAGCCATTACTCAAATCCCCCTCTTTTACCATCCACTGGGCGTACAATCTTTCTAGGTAGCCGCAATGCTTACCCTTCCCAATATGGTGTTGGAAATTCCAGTATGGTATATACATCCACCTGAGATGGTCACTCAACCATCCCTCCCTCCCCAAACAGAAGGAATCCCGATGCAGATTCCCATACTTACCCCCACCACACCACTTGCGCCCCCACTCACTAGCACCACTGCTACAGTTGGGGGTAGATGAAAGAAGAAAGATCTTGTCACCTCACTTCCACCACAAGTTCAACATCCTTTCACACTATGAGAGAAAGAAGGACACCCCACCAATAAATTCCCGTCTCTCCTTGAGCCGTGCAATTTAATTCAACTCCCTTGAGCGACGAAACCGCCTGTCGTTTCATCCAGTTCACCTAATTCTACCATTACATCCCCTACAGGAGGTAAAGGCCTGCGAACCAAATTCGCATGTGCCATTTGTTCTAAATACAGAAATTACACCCACCATTTCCCTATGCTACCTCACTTTTAGCAGACAATAGTAGATGTACGCCAGAGCTTTCAACAATAACCCCTCCCATCTGCAACATCTAACACACATGTCACTGACATCCACTATGTCCCGACCACAGTTAATGAACATATGCAGTGTCATTGCAATTTATGTGAATCCATTGATCACTTCACATATCAATGTCCTATGAACATTGAATATCGGAGTCATCAATTGGCCCTTATTCCCAATCCTACCATCACCCCACCTCTAGTGATGCTAGTAGTCCCCCTTACTCCCTCTCCAGATATGGTTTATGTATTTTCCCCCAAGCCTAAGGAAATTACCACTCCTCCCTAATTCATAGATAGTATCGACGAGTATTTGCTCCCAAATCCCCCCAATTCTCCCATTTATTTTCCCACGGAAATTTTACGCCCGACTACCATTTTCAACCCATAGTATGTTGATATTTGGTTTATGTTGAGCGAACCCTCACAACCCTCTTGCGTCATTTCCCCTACTTCCTCACCAGAATTTAACCGCACGGTGATAGTCACCAATGTTATTCCCCTTGATCCACTATATTCTTGATAGTTCCACTGTGACGAAGACATCCTCGAGGAATTAACTTCCCCCAATTTCCCATGGGATCCGCTCCATCATAGAGCACTCTTTCTTTCACAAAACTCCTTTGTGCCTCCCAAACAAGGCCCCATATACGCAATCGAAACTAAATATTTTCTCCCCTCAGGGCATATAGATTGGTTCAATAACCCTCATCCTCATTGAAATCAAAATTTCATATAGATTGGTTCAATAACCCTATCGTGGTAGTGTATTATTTCACCAAATGGGTTGAATCCATGCCCACCTTCAACAACACCGTTGACACTGCAGCGTGTTTTTTCTTCAACCACGTCATCTCCCTCTTTGTAATCCCCCTACAGCTAGTCTCCGATCACTGGAAACACTTCGAGAATGAAATTTTCTTCAAACTCTCCTCTAGGTTAGGCTTCTCCCATGATTTTTCCTCCCCATACTACCCTCAGTCCAACAGATAAGTAGAGGCCGTCAACAAGGTCCTCAAAACCATGTTGCAGCACACAGTTAACAAACATAAGACTAATTGGCACCATATGTTGTTTTTTTCACTATGGGCTTATCGCACGACATTTAAAAATGCCATTGATTTCACACCATTTCATCTATCCATGGGGTCGAGGCCACTCTCCCCATGAAATGCGAAATCCCCAAATTACACACTGTTATTGAGCTATTACCCGACACTACTCCAATGGAGCATCGTTTACTGAACTTAGAGTCATTGGATGAAAACCATCAGTCTTCATTACATAACAATGAGGCAACCAAAAAATGGTCAAAGGCCACCTTTGATCGCCATGTCAACCTTCAATCATTCAACGAAGGAAACCTCATCCTTTCTTACGATATCGCTCACGATACCTTCAGCCATGGAAATTGTGAGTCATTATGGTATGTACCTTACATCATCCAACATTGCCTCACTAATGGTGCATACATCCTAGCCTTTCTTGAAGGCCACCCCCTCAAGGAACCCATCAACGGGTTGTACTTAAAGAAATTTTATGCCTGAGCGTAGCCATGATACACTAGGATTTTCTTTTTGTAGAGTTTTTAGTCTTCTTTTTCCTCCATATCTTTCATCTAATCTATTATTTGTGTTATTGACAGATGCCTCCTCCATCGACCTTCCACAATGGTTACGCCGATGGAGCTATCCATTGGACACAAATTCTCGCTTCAACTGCTTGGGCCCTCTATACGCCCTCGCATGAACTGCTCCACTCCAGTGACATATGCCTGGGCTCAGCTACCAACAACCAAGAAGAATACACAACCTTCATTGGCCTCCTTGTCGAGGCTAGTAGCTACCATATTCCTCACCTTAGCATCTTACTATATTCCCAACTCGTCTTCCTCCAGCTCAACAATGTGTACCGTGTATGCGATCCATGCCTCTTTCGCAAATACCTTCAAGTTAGACTTTTATCTCGACATTTTGATTCAATCACATTCACACATATTCCAAGGCAATCTAACTAAATAGCAGATAATATGGCTAACATAGTGTTAGATTGGCATTTATCCCATCAAGTTACCATTACACATACATAACTCATCAAAATTTCGTCACAACATATAAATTAGACATCATAACCAAAAAAAATCAACACATGTGCACATCACAATGATCCCAAAATGTGTGTATATATATATATATATATCAGTCAAATGTGCCATCAACGTTTACAAAAAATAGTACATGTAAAACATTCGTAGGTAGTTGAACCACCTCACCCCTATAAATACAAAATCGGTGTCCCAACATCATATACAAAATGGGCTCAGAAGCCTATACAAAAATAACTATACAGGTGCACTCATGGTGCCTCTAAAGCTCCACCACCTGGTCCTCTCTTGGGAGGAGTTGCCCCACCAGCTAGGGGTCCCTCAGGTCCTGGGGGAAGTCTCCCATTCATAGCCTCACCCGCTACAACTACTATTAGGATCAAGGTCTAACACTTTGCCAAAATGCCCACACACTGCTCCAGGACTCCAACGTCCTGAATATGCGACCACATGCCCTCAGGCACTCCCTGTAGTACCACCTCCAAGCAGTGAAGAATATCCTTGAACTCTCCCCTGGTCCCCGTCGGAGGTGCATGCGAAGGCCCTACACCAAGGTCATCAAAATGGTGTCTCCTGCCTTCTCTTTCATCATCAGCCGACCTCTCACCACCCTCATCCCACCGTCGTCTCTCCCCGACCCGTGGAACTCCCCACGGTGGTCTCACTGGCCCATGACGCTCTAACTAGCTCAACCTCCTATCCATGAGGTCCCACATATGGACACAAAATAAACAAAGGATAGAATCAACATCCATCTATACACAAATAACATGCTATACTATCTAAAAATCAAAAAATCAAGTAAATCAACATACCTTTGTGGTCAAACACCTCTCCTGGGGGAAACACCATCTTTGGGTCATCCCGGAAATCCACCCCACTATATGGGAATTGGAGTATGATATGTGGCATTTGATGTCACACCCGTGCAACCTCGGTCGTAAAATAATGGCCACCCTCCCCCCCCACCATGGAAAACCAATATCGTATCCCACCACCGCAGTTGCGGCTCTCGTATACCTGGGGCGTTTAATAAAACTCTCGGGTGCAACATGGGTACCCTCTCCAAAAACCATGCTTCCAATATGGACCAAAAGGAAAACTCCCCTGAGTGAGCATATTGACACCTGTCGAGTTGCCCCATCATATTGGTGTGCAACATAAATCCCTAGGAAATATTCTCACCCCCTAGTGCCCTCTACATAATCATCAACTGACTTCCACTGATCCATTGAGTCGCGAGAGATCCATACACTCTCACAGTCATCGATGCAACACACTGATGCACCAGGGTGTCCATTGCTCCAATCCTCACAACAGAGCTGAACATGTAGTTCTTCCCTGAACAATAGGTTCAGGCTAGGACAACCAACTTCCCATCCCCGGGTACCATGGGCTCGACAGGTAGTAGGGTCCCCCGAAAAGGGAGCCCAATAAAAAAGTATACATCATCTACAACAGATATGCTAGGTGCTCACAGTGAACAATGAAACATTGCAACTCCAAACTCCACATTGAATCAGGAATTGTAGCAAGTACTCATGTTCCCTCACTAGTGAGAACTCAAAAAACTTCAATAGCCTACAAGTTGCCAAAGCACCATGTACTGTCGGTTCCTCATCTCTCACCGCCTATCTTAGGCGTGCCCAATCCTTCTCCCTCCAATGGATCGACATCATCGACTGGTCACCTACATCAACACATACAAAATTTGATCATCCATCACAACTCATAAAAACACATAATCTCCAAAAAATATTAGTGTGTACACCCTTTAGCTTTGCCTCAAAGGCAAGACTTTTTTCCCCACAGGCGCGCACATATGCGCGCCTGTTCGCCCCATAGTCGCGCACTCATGCACAACTATTGGAAATATAGGGGTGCACCCATGCACCCCTGTCACACACATAGACACACATCCTAGAATTCCTGTTCGCTCCACAGTTGCGCACACATGCACACCTGTGAGGAACACAGCTGCGCATGGATGCGTTGTTATGCATTGCAAAGGTGCACATTCCATGCACACCTGTTTTCCCTATTATAGCACCCCCATGTGTGTCTCTCCAAATTATATCTATGCACTCATGCACGTGAAATACTCAATCACCCACACACTAGGGGGCCCACCCTCACAAATCCCCCTTGTAAGGCCATCAATATAAGCCCTACCCAAAAAAGAACCCTTACTACTGTGTAGGAGCATATGACCACTAACCTGAAATGCATTGATCCTGAATCAGCTAGTTTGATTTCCCAGAATCTCCAAATCTCTCCCCAAACCTCTTGTCAATCCACTACGACAACAGGTATAAATGAGGTGGCAATGTGGGCCCTACAACTATATATAGTCCCTTTTGCCAAACTTTCATACTCAATTCCGGGAGCTCCGAGTATCCAGTTTTCGATCCATCTTCAACCATGGGACCAGGATCCCACCACCTACACAGTCACCTTCCCCGGGCCACCATCCATCCTCGGCCCTAGAGGATCATTTTTCTCACATCACGCCCAGGGACGCATGCTTATGTTCAAAATTATCAAATAACTGTTATATGTTCTTTATATTTAGATATTGTTCACATCAGGTAGTTGGTTTTCATGTGTGCAGGTACTTGGTCACCACAAATTAGCACGACCCTTTCAGGTATAATATCTCTACTGGCATGTAATCATTCCCTCTGAATATCAATTGCATATCCCAGTCACACCCTCTAATATTTTCCTCTAAGGTCCCCCCATCTGGCTCTGTAGTTCTCACACCTCCATTGCATTTCAGTATTGTCACCTAGTAGCACTCTTCCCCACATGAGTTGTCCCATTCATATTCCCCCTTGACACTTTGAAACTCATGCTTCTTTCACCCCCTAGGGCTGGGAGTCCTCATAGTCTTTACATTCCCAAGAATTAGCTGCATGCTCCTTCTCCTCATTTTGCTAATTTCCCATAATGGACTCCTGAGTAATCTCGTGATGATTCACAGTTTGAATACACCTCTATAGTATCATTATCCCTCCATCTCATCCACCATCAGTTTTCCCATCTCTAGATTGTCCTCCATTCATTTTTACCTAATACAGAAACCCACCTATGGGGCCCCCACCCTCCACCTGTTTTCGACACAACTTGCGCCCTCACAGGCCAAGCCATATTGCATTGGGGTACCCATTTCTGTATTTGTAAGCTCATCCCCAATTATTCTTTATTCATTTGGTAATTGTACAAAGCCTTTGTTTCCATCCATTACATAGTTTTTTATCATCACCTTTGGTGACCTTCCTTTTTCGGCAAAAGAAACCCATGTCACCCTTGGTTGGGCCATTCATTACCTTCTACTCCTGTTGACATCATACATAAACCATGAGTATCCCACAGTCCATTTACCCCTGATATTTGAGTTTGTCCACTTTGTCACACCTCTGGCACAATTTAACCCTAGTCTAGTCATCCCTCTGATGCTAGATTCAGTTCCATGGTCGCTGGCACTTATCCTTCACAAATATACCCAACCAAGGGTAGTCTTGAGTCTCTCCATATGTTGACTACGTCCATGTTCCTCATCATTTCTTATTTTTATCCCGTAGATTTCATGAAGCCCTTTGCTTCATGGCATCATGTCTCCCTTTCTGTTGACATCAACACAGTTTCCAGAAGGGCGACAATATCTTGGCCCTCATTGCCTTTATAATGAGGAGTCTTGGATGACACATAGAGACCCATCATTTCTCTCTGTTGTCATTGACCCCCATGACATTCGACTTCAACACTTTATCATGTTGCGGTGGGTCTTACTTTGAGACTATTCCAGTTGTTTTTATATTTGCCGAAGACCTCTAAAATTTGATAGGCTATCCATTCCTGTGTATCATCGACACTTCTTACAAGTGTCCTCGCCTCTTTTTAGAGTTTATGCACCATCAGAATTGTCCTATAATATTTATCACCATGCCCCCGAGGGTGCTGTAGTCATCTACACCAACACACAGCTTCAGCTAATGTCTTACACATTTTTGAGTTACATGACATGAGAATGGGGCATGCCTGCCTCGTTTGTACACAATTTTATTTTTTCACACCTTGCGAAAGGTTTGGGTTCTACCGGTTCCCCTCTCCCTCCGATGGGTCACTCTTGAAATTCCCCTCAACACTCTTTCTTACAACGATACTCTCAGTAGAATAAACATTGATGTATTTCGGCTATACGTATGCTCCTAACCTCACAGATCAGTGGGCATCTGTTATCATTGGAATTTCATCTGCAAATGGTTGCAAGAATCCATCATCTTCAAACACCCATTAGTTCATCCATGGCCCAGAAAATTCATTTCCAAAGGGCACAAAATTATACAACTGGTTAAAAAATCAGCATGCGCTAAGGATACAAAGGTAGAGCACGCATGTGTGATAGTCGAATAACGCTGGAAAAGCGCATATGTGCCTGATGCGCTACTATTGATGCAAAAATATACGCACACCTCAGAATGATGCATCTATAATTTTGGTCGGCCTTCTACCCACTTCTGGTTCATCTCCCAGGTCGATTTGACACCCAAATCTGAACTGAATCTGAGTGGGGGGTTCATCAAAGACCTAAGGGTGCCCTAAAGAGCCCCTTGTTCACACTAAAGACTGGTTGAATAATGCCTCAAAGATTTTCTATAAAAAGAGGCCATGGGTGCACTATATTTTCAAGGCATTCATTTGTACTGTTATGCTACCTATATTCTCTTGGGGAATCCTCTTTTCTCATCAAAATCATACAAGCACCATTTCATTTATCCATTTACATCACCTCTTGAGTGAATGGGCTTTGGATTTCTTCACCAGTTCCTTTTAGTTTGCTACTTGTAAGAAGATATCAATAATTGGGGGTTCAAGAGCCCTCCCTTGGAGGAAGAGGGGACCCATAAGTCTTCCTTTCTCTTTGGTGTTTTCCCACTAATACAAATTATCCATTGGTGCCATGCATGTTGTTTATTTTTTGTTCTATTTCCCTTATGCACTCTAGTTTAGTTTATTTTATTGTTACTAGCTTAGTAGTTTGTTTATTTCTTATGCTTGATGTTTCTAACTCTTGCATTCACTGTTGTCTTGTCCAGCTAACCCAACTGGACTTGTAAGCATCCTTGTTTTTCTCATTTAGGTGACGAAAGGGACGCAACACAAATAATTGCCACAAAATAATCCATATTTTTTATTTCCTGGTCCTGCACAACCCATTGCTCCTCCACAAGGACAACCACATGTTGGGGTTAACTTTGTTCATCCCTCTCCCATTCAACAATTTCAAAATTTTGAACAACTGAATACGGTAAATCTGGCCCATCAGTCAAATAATGCCAAAAATAAAGGAAAAAACCGAAACAATAATAACCCAGGACTAGGGGGAAATAACCCCCAACAAAACTAACCTATTGGAGGCAACCAGAACCCCCAAGGGGGAAATAACAAAAAACACCAAGGGAGGAACAACAACAACAACCTCTGTATGAACTTCCCTTGCACTCTTTGTGGTTATGATAGCCATTACACTCACCATTTCCCCCAAATCGCTGACTTCAAATGGATGAAATATTCAATGAATGTGCCACACCCTCCAACACCACCTGGCCCTCAGTAGGCCCCACAATAGTATTTGAAACAACCACCCCCAGCTGTGTTGAAAAACCCTATTCCACACCAAGGTGTGATGGATACCTAGCAGGAGATGCATCCTTCCCCACCACAGATGGGACAATATCAAAACCCTGGGAACCCGACGGATCGCAATATCCTCCTCACTAGCGAAGAATAAATTCTTCTACAAATGCGCAGTCGCCAATACAGTGCACCCCGTAAATCTATTCCCACCACTTCATAAGCAGCTCTAATTATAGCTAGACAACCCTTGATGATTCCACGCCCTGACACTAAACCCCCCATTCCTATTCCTCACATCCCATTATGGCGGAATGTCAACCCTCAGGCTAGGGAAACACACAATTACATTTTGGTCGATGAATTGGCACAATCTCCTATAGCCATGTCAGTTTTGGAGGTCCTCCAAACCCGTCCCACTCAACGGAAATCATTTATTTTCGCCTTGGGGGCAGTCGAACCTATTGATACTAGACTCGTCACATTTGATCTAGATTGTGGGGAACCTCGTCTCCCCGCTTTGGTAGCTTTCCAAATACCAGTCAATATTCAGAACATCACAATTCATCGATGTATCATTGAAGAAGGCGCATCCATATGCATCATGTCCAAAACTGTATGGCAGAAACTTGGCTCCCCTGAGCTAATACCATCTACCATCACATTGAGATCTTATGATGGACAACCATCCTCTCCTGAAGGGATCTTCCAAAATTTCCTCGTTGAACTCGAGTAAAAAATATTCTTATCGACATTGAGGTTATTGATGCCCTGCTTGATTATAACATCTTGTTTGGGCATAGCTACATGTACACTATGAAGGCAGTGGCCTCTTCTATGTTTTGAACGATGATGTTCCCCCACAATGGGAAAATCATCACCATCGACCAAGTTTCACATTACGAGCCTTACCACTCCTCCAACATCAATAACATCCTACCTATTGTCCACACTAGTTTCGATTCATACCCACTCATGGAGATGGGCCCCAAGATCTTCAAAGACCCATCATTACTGGGGGCATACCATGGAGCACCACTACTCATACACCCCTCAACACAAGTGTGTATCATATCTTCCAATGGAACTGAAATTGGAGATACCATTCCTCCCACCGAGGCTTCCCCACTCTCGGACATCCCTCTTGTGGAATAAATCCTACCTCAGGCATCCCATGAGAATCCTAAGACACCACTTATCCTCGATTTCACCCTCCCTCAGGGTCAAATCCCGGTTTGGGAGATAGTCCCCCAAGACATTACTCAAATTCCCTTCTTCTACCCCCCACCGGGAGTACAATCTTTCTAGGTATTTGCAATGCTTACCCTTTACAACATGGTGCTCTCCATTCTGGTATGGTATCTATACCCACCCGCGATGGTTCCTCAACCATCCCTCCCTCCCCAAATAGAGGGAATCTTGATGTAGATTCCAATACTCACTCTGACGGCACCACCCTCACCCCCACTTTCCATCACCACCACTACGGCTGGGGGCAGACGGAAGAAGAAAGATTCCACCACTCCACTTCCTCCCCAAGTTCAACCTCCTTGCGCACTATGCGAAAGAGAGGGACACCCCACCAATAGATGTACCTCTCTCCCCGAGTTACGAAATTTGATCCAACTCCCTCGAGAAACCACTTCACTCATCGCTCCACCAAGAACACCTAGTACTACCAATGCATCCCCTATTACAAGAAGTAAAGGGATATGAACCAAATTTGCATGTGCCATCTGTTCAGAATATGTCCACTATACTCAGTATTTCCCTGTGTTACCTCAGTTTCGACAGACACTCACTACAATACGCCAAAGCTTCTAGCAAGAACCTCCTCCACCCATGTCATCAAGTACCCATGACACTAAAATCCATTATGTCATGACCTTAGTCAACAAACGAATGAGGTGCCCATTCTCTCTTTGTGAATCACTTGATCATTTCACATACCAATGTCCTACGATCATTGAATATAGGCGTCGTCAAATGGCCCTTATCCAAAATATTCCAACCACCTCATTGTATGTGATGCAAGTAATTCCCTCTTCCTTCTCCATATATTTTTCATATCATCTCCCTTAAACCTGTGTCACTTCCCACTCCTCCATGGTTCATGGATAGATTGTCAGAGGATTTTCCCCCAAATCCTCCCAATTCTCCGGTATATTTCCCTCAGGAAATATTACCCCCGACTACAGTTTATAACCCATAGTGTCTAGACATTTGTTTTATTTCAAGTACACCATCGCACCACGATTGAGACACCCCCTCTATGTTACTTCCACAGATCCCCTGAATTTTTTCATTTTCCACTGCAACGAAGATATCCTAGAGGAACTAACTACCCCTGATTTCCTATGGAATGTGCTCCATCACATAATTCTCTTTCTCTCATGGGAGGCCTTTAACCCTCCTAGTCCAGCCTCCATATGTGCAATTGAAACCAAGTATTTTCTTCCATCAGGGCATATATACTGGTTCAACAACCCTATCCCTACTCACGATGCTTTTAAATAAGGAAACAGGGCCAATATTTCCCCCACTGTCAAAATTGACATTTTCGTCAAATCAGGGATCATAGAGGAAATCACCATTGGCATCACATGCTCCCCTGAGGAACTCACAGCTTACAAAGCTCTCTTTCAGGAATACCAGGATATTTTCGCCTGGTCATACATGGAGATTCCCGACCTCAATCCTTCTATAGTCGAACATTGCATCGACATATGGCTATATGTCACCCTTGTATGTCAAAAGAAATGCCCATTGCACCCATCCAAAGCAGCGGCTATCAAAGCCAAAATTGAAAAACTACGTGTTGTAGGGTTCATGTACTCGTCACATACACGTCATGGCTCTCCAACCACTTACCTATAAACAAAAAACAAGGCACTATTCGCGTCTGCACTGACTTTCGCGATCTCAATCACACTTGTGCCAAAGAAAACTTCCCAACACCTTTCATCGACCAAATTATCAATTATTGTGCCAACCATGAGGCCTTGTCCTTCATGGATGGGTTCTCTAGCTACAATCAAATCCAAATCCATCCAACAGATCAATATAAGACTGCATTCACTACCCCATGGGGTACTTTTTCTTATCATTTAATGCCTTTTGGATTCAAAAAAATAGGTGTGACATTCCAACAGGCCATGACTTACGTTTTCCATGATCTTGCTCGCATCATTCTCACTTATTTGGATGACCTCACCACTCAATCCAAGAAACAAAATCAACATCTAGATGACTTACGTGTTGTGTTTCAATGATGTCGATAGTACAATATCCGCTTGAACTCTCTCAAGTGTGTATTTTGCGTCACCATTGTATGCCTCCTTGGGTTCATCGTCTCCCAACACGGCATCACAATGGACCCCCTCAAGGTCTAAATTATCACAAAAATTTCACCACCTAGGAATTTACACCAACTGTAGAGCCTACAAGGCAAAGCCAACTTTCTACGTCGCTTTGTCCCAAATTATGCCACTCGCACACATGGTTTCCTTCACTTATTGTGTCATGATATCCCATTTCGATGGGATGAACATGCCCAAACCACTTTTGATGATTTAAAAGTGGCGCTCTCCAATGCCCCTTTGATTAGTCCACCCGAATTTGATCGTGAATACATCCTCTACTTATCAGCCTCAACCGTCTCAGTATCAAGAGTTCTTGTCCAACTAGGGGATGATGGCCACGGATATGTTATTTACTACATTAGTAAAAAAATTTCAGGACCACCCCTGAAATAAAATCGTGAGGAGAAACTCACCCTCGTAGTTGTCTCCCACGCATTGGTGGGCCCACCCCTACAAAAACCCCTAGTGTGACCATACGTACGACCCTACCCAAAAAATAGAACCTAACTACTATGTAGGAGGATAACACCACTAACCCAACTCTTGAAAATTCTGGATTGGTCAGCTCAAACTCCCGTAATCTCCAAATATCCTCTCAAATCCTCTCGACAAATCACTATGGTAGAAGGTACAAATGAGGTGGCATTGTGGGCCCCACAACTATATGTAGTCCCTTTTTCCAAACTTCCACACTCAACTATAGGAGCTAAGAGAATCCATTTTCTGATCCATCTTCAGCCATGGGATCAGGATCCCACCACCTACACAGTCACATTCCCCGGGTCACCATCCATACTCGGCCTTGGGGGAGCATTTTTCTCACATCACGTCCAGGTACGCATGCTCATGTTCAAAATTATAAAATAGCTATTATATTTTCTTTATCTTCAGATATTGTTCATGTCGGGTATTCGGTTTTAATGTGTGTAGGTACTTGGTCATCACAAACCAACATAGCCCCTTCAGGTATATGATCGACACTGGCATGTAATCATTTCTCTGAATATCAATTGCATCTCCCAATCACACCCTCTGACATTTTCCTATAGGATCCTCATATCTAGCTCTACAGTACTATCACCTCTACTACATTTCGGTACTATCACCTAGTAGCACTCTTACCCACATGAGTTGTCCCATTCATAGTCCCCCTTAGCACTTTGACACTCATGATGATTTCACCCCCTAGGGATGGGAGTCCTAATAATCTTATGCATTTCCAAGATTCAACCACATACTCCTTCTCCTTATTTTTGCTATCTTTTCCAATGGACTCCCAGGTTATCTCATTAGGGTTCTATTTTGAATGTGCCTCCGCAGTATCATTAACCTTCCATTTCATCCACAATCAGTTTGCCCATCTGCAAAAATTCCTTCCATTCATCTACCTCATTTAGAAACCCACCCATGGGGCCCCCACCCTCCACCAGTTCTCCACTCCACTTGTGCCCTCACAAGCCAAGCCATCTTGCACTGGGGAATCCATTTCTATATCTGTACACTCATCCCAAATTATTCTTTATTCATTTGGCAATTTTACAAAAACCTTTGTTTCTAGAATTTACTTAGCCTTTCGTTGTTTCCTCTTGGCAACCTTCTTTTTCTGGCAAAGAAACCCATGTCACCCTTGGTTGGGGCTTTTACTATCCTCTCCTCATGTTGACATCATCCGTAAACCTCGAGTATCCCACAGTACATGTACCCCTGATCTATGAGTTTGTCCACTTTGTCATGCCTCTAGCACAATCTAACCCATATCTAGTTGTCCCCCTGATGCTAGATCCAGTTCCACAGTTGTTGCCAATCATCATCCACATATGTCCCCAACCACGGGAAATCTTGAGTCCCACCGCATCTTGAATTTTTCCATGTTCCTCGTCAGTTTCTGATCATATCCTGTGGATTTCATGAAGCCCTTTTTCTTCTTGGAGTCGCATCTCCATTTTAGTCGACATCAACAAAGTTTCCAAAAGGGCGATAGTATCTTGAATCTCATTACCTTTACAATGAGGAGTCTCAGATGACACAAAGAGAACCATCATTGCTCTTTGTTTGCGTTGACCCCCATAGCATTCAACTTCAACACAATCTCATGTTATGGTGGGTCTTACTATGCGACTATTGCAGTTGTTTTATACTAGCCGAAGACCTTTGAATTGGCTAGGCCATCAATGCCTATGAGTCATCGACACTTCTTACAGACATCCTTGCCTCTTTTCAGAGTATGTTCACCATCAAAATTGTCATATTCCATTATCAAACCACCCCAGAGGGCATTGTAGTTATCTACATCAAGATACAACTTCATTTATTGTCTTAAATTTCTTTTGAGTTACACGACATGAGCATGGGGCATGCCCGCCTCGTTTGTATACATCTTTTATTTCCCCCCACCTAGAGAAAGGTTTGGGTCCCATAGTTTCCGCTCTCCCTTCGATGGATCTCTCTTGCAGTTCTGATCAAAAATATTCATTAAAATGGTACTCTTAGTAGAAGAAACATTGATAGAACCTCACATATCAGGGGGCATTTTTTATCACTGAATTTTTTTCCGCAAATGGTTACAAGAATACAACATCTCCAAACACCTATTAGTTCACCTACAGCCCCAAAAGTTCATTTCCAAAAGGCACAAACTATACAACTAGTCAATAAATTGACATGAGTTGAAACACCAAAGGAAGCGTGCACATGTGTGCAGGCCAAAAATGCCAAAAAAGCGTTCATGCGCCTGATGCACGATTGTGTATGAGAAAAGCCACACACTCCTGTGAATGGTGAATTTATGGTTCTTTTCGGCCACTCTCCCACTTCTAGACGAGCTCCCAACTTGATTTGACCCTCAAATATGAGATGAATCCAAATGGGGGGTTGGTCAAAGACTCAAGGGTGCTCTAAAGGGCCCCTTGTTCACACTAAAGAACAGTTAGATATTGCCTCAAAGAATTGCTATAAAAATAGACCATGGGTGCACTATGAATTCAAGAATCTCATTATATTGTTATGCTGCCTCTATTCTCCTACAAGAAACCTTTTTTCTTCTTGGAGCATACTAGCATCATATCATTAGGCTATTCACCTCAGCTCTTGAGGGAATAAGCTTAGATTTCTTCACCATTTGCTTCCTAGTTTACCATTTTGTAAGAAGAACTCTAACATAGGGGATTCAAGAGCCCTCCCAAGGAGAAGAGGGGATACACAAGTCCTCCTTTCTCTATGGTGTTTTTCCACTAATATACTTCTCCATTGGTGGCATGAATATTGGTCATTTATTTGATTAATTTTGGTTCTAATTTCCTCATGCATTTTATTTTTATTTCTTTAATTATTTATTTAGTTGTTGTTATCTTATTTGTTGGTTTATTTCATGTGATTGAATCATTTGGTTCATACACTAACATATGTCATGTCTAGCAGGCCCAACTAGACTTGCAAGTTCCCCTCTTTTGCTCATTCAAGTGACGAAAAGGACACAACAATGGTCCTCATTGTTCACTCTGATTTGATTTGGATTACCTTTATATGGAATCCACAAGTGGGTTTAGTCCATGGAGAAATAGCCCTGTAGTTTAAAAATCCATTCCCTAATAAAAAACAAACCATATGCTTCTAGAATATCAACAACAATAATATCGATAACCCGATGGACTCTAGGATCATAAGATAGTCTAATCATGACATATTTGAGCTCACCTTTTACCTTGACATCCGATCTTTCTAACTGCATGATTCTAATAGTGCCCTTTACTAGGACAACATTTATTTTTTTACACACCAAGTAGGGAATCATATTAAAAGAAGAGCTAGAGTCCGATAAACAATTGTGCACATTAAAATTAAAAATTTCAAATGTGATAAAAAAGAGTAGGACCTATGACCTAGAATGTGACCCTATATTTGTTGCATTTATAATAGATTTAGTTTCATCTTTAATTTATGCTTTTGTTTCGACAATTTTAGGAGTGTTTCCTATTGCAACAACAGTTTTCTTCTAAGAGTTGTTGGGTTTTAATGTGTCAAGAATAAGATCACATTGTTGGGGAAGCACACGGATGTCATACAGGGAGATGTTAGCTTTGGTTTTCTTCATATCTTCAATAATTTTGTATTCCAAAGCATGGTTTTAGATTTGCTTGGGGTTTTGCTTGTTTGTGAAGTGTTGGGGTTATTTTTGGTTGGAGTAGAGGTGTTTGGATTCTAAGTAGTTTTTTTTTGGGGGGGGTGTTTTCCTAGGGGCATTGACAACTTTAGAGGGTAAAGGAGTGCTAGGTACTGCCCCTCTTTTGTGCAGGTTATAATCTTTGGGTACAAATTTTGTAACTTGTGTATCCCCTACATAAATCTCTTCGATATTGATCTCCTCATATGAATATAAACAACAATCCCATAGGAACATGGATAATTCTTTTGTGGTTTCCTCAATGGTTTCTTTTTATTTATTTTCCCTGACCTAGTCATCGATGGTTTCTTGCTGATTTAACAATTGGTTGATGACTAAGGTCATGGAATTGATCCATTGAGGGCACATTTTCTCATAATGGTTCTATTGGTGATATGAACAAAAGTTGTCCATTCCAAAATCATCTAGACTTAAAGTAAGACCCAATGTTTCTGGTGGATTTGGAGGGTTATCATTCTTCTTAAATAATGGAAGAAAAGGTTTTTTCTTTGAATACACTTCACTAGTTATTTTCTTGAGGTCTACTACTTGATTAGAAATATTTTTTACTAGATTGACCACATTGTCTAGATCCTTAGGGTCTTTCTCGGGGGGTTCTATCAAGAGTAAAGGTTTTTTTCTAGATGCCTTAGTCTCTTCAGTTGTAGGATGGTTTTCTAAGGCAAGTAACTCTTTCTCAACCTATTTATCTTCTTCAAAAGTATGGGCCTGTTGGCAGCCCTACATATTTTCAACTTTTAAAGCGACAAATAATAAATTATGTAGCTGCCTACGCTTGGTTATAAGGTTATTACTTCCCGAAAGCAATTTTTGAAACTGTGAATATGATGTTTCGGTTATTCCCAGTGTTTTCCTTTCTTCATTTTTATGCTTCGTTCATGACTGAAAGCATGAATGAAGCATTAAAACTTATGATTGTATTAACATTTTATCTAAGGTTTATGAAAGATAGATGTCTTTACAGGTTTTTTTAATCAAGGTTATTTTTGCTGTGAAGCCCATCTTGTTGATTGCTTTAAAGTGGCTCATCGATTATGAAGTGTGCTTTGAATTTTGTTTGAAACACCAAAGATCCATTGAATTTAAACTATGTTATATATCGTTATGGCTCTTGGTAATAACTATTCTTGTCGTTACCCTTCGGTTCACAAAATATTTTTTTTTTCTCTCCCAAACTTTAGAAATGAACCCCACCTTGTGGCGCAATGATAAAATTTGAATGAACCTGGTCATATCATGTACCATGTGGGAGGTGGCAGTCCAACAATGATAGGCCCATCATTTCGAGCTAAGTCTTAGGTTTCGTATGTACTCTTGGCACTCATTTGACAAAACGCCTTTCCTTTTGTATTGAAGAACCCCTCTTCATGCATGCTAGGGTATTGATGAATTTTGTTTATGGGATTTTGCTATGGTCTTCTCTGTTCCAAAAAAATTTCATACTCACTATGTTTTTTTGTGTTCCTTTCGAACCCTCATGGCCCTAGTCGTAAGGATTGAACCCAATGGTTCACAAATGATTCTCCTGTGTGATGATGCAAGGGAAGACCTTAAAGGTCAAGGCTGGCTTGAATTTCTTGAGAAATTTCAAGGTTTTAACTTGCAAACTGCCCAAGAATTTGCCCTCTCTTTTGATGGATGCCAAGCCAAGGTAGGAGACATTCAGATCGAGGTCATTGAGGAATTTTTAGGACATGCGATGGGTCTTCCACTTAGCGGGCATAAATGGTTTAAAAACACCAAGGTAGAGGAGGTACCATGGATCCTGTTCTTTACCTCCAGGAAGATCATTTGTTGTGATAAAAGTATGCTTGTATCCTGGTTGAAAAATCGGTGGCATGGTTTATTATCAATCCTGAGACAATTTGTTACATGTGAGGGTCGCTTTGGACTTTTTTTCCTGTTTCACATATGTTTGTTGATGAACTTCATCGGGTTTTAGTTGAATATGCCTTTTTATTTATTGAGAAGTCTGTATAAGATGGCCAAAAGGTATAAGAGACAACATTTAAACTCCAGTCTGTTTCATCATGGGTTGATAAATATGTTGTTAGTTCATCAAATAAAATTGCAAAATGATAATTGGGACACCTTCCTAATTCGAAATGGTTTCGTTACACCCAGTCTTGTAGAGGTTGATAAGCCCATGATGGAAGAAAACGCAATCCCTTCCATTAACAAAGCAGTCCTTCATCTAAAGAAGCCTGTGATAGGGTCATCATAAATGATTCTATGCCTGGACAAATAGATGTTGGACATACAGCCTTTGAATTGCATGGTCGTGAGCATCACGCATACCCTAACACCTTTGCTAAAAATGCAAACAAGCCTTTGTGAAAACTGTCTAAGGGTGACATGGATATAGGGTTTAAAAATAAAAGGGAAGGTAGGTTGATCTCTAGGAGCCTATGAAATAAATCAAACTCTCATATGAGCTTAATCAAAATGATTGAGTTCCATGAGAGCTCCAATTCTAAGATCACGATATTCTTGGTAGAAGAATACCCTCCTTTCCTCAAACCAGATCTCGACCAGGCCTATAATTTTGTAGATAATTTTCCACCTTGCCTGAAGCACAGCCAAGGATTTCTTGGTATCAA